>WBMV01009265.1:6193-20133 GCA_013396655.1 Campylorhamphus procurvoides
TGTGCTAGGCATTTTGTCCAGAAGAATCCTTTGAGAGACAGCATTGAAAGTTTTGCTGAAATCCAAAAATATCACAAGAATTGACTTTGTTTAATCAGCTAGGTGGGTTACCTTTTCATAAAAGGAAATCAGGTTTAATAAGCACGATTTTCCTCTCAGGAGCCTGATGAACAAAATTTCAGGGTCAACTGGAAGTTGATCCTTCTTGCAGCCATGGCCCTCCAGCTCAGGGCACTGAGATCCCCTTGGTCGATGGACAATCTGTGCTGCAGACAGAGGCAAGGAAATCATTAAACACAGATATTCACTCCTCTCTCACATAGTTTTAATTTAGACAGAATCTTCTTGAGACACAAGAGACTGTGTAAAACCCTTCAGAATGAAGGAGGTCTTGAAACTTCTGTGCTGCTATCTCAGACGTATCTGGTGCTAGAACCTATGTGCTGGATATATCCAAATTGCTCATATTAAGCCACATGTAGCCCAAATGGAGCTTCTGATATCCAGAACCCTTGTTGTGGGAAGAAACAAGTTAACAGGATCTTCCAAGTTGAATCCGGTGTTTTCATTCAGTCCAGAAAGAAGTCACACTCCTCTCCTTAGTACCCATCCAGCACTCTATTTTCCTGCACAGTGCTTGGCACATCTTCAGTAGATTGGTCTATGGAATTTGATAGTCTGATATTATTAACATGAAAGAGGAAGCACCCTGACCACTTTCCCTGATTACATATATGAGTAGAAGTGGCTCAGTCTTAATATAAACTTGTCAAACATATGAAAGAAGTTTGGGTTCAGTTCTCTGCTGAGAGGTCTTTTCTGATGTTTGCAGAAGTAATAATAACTTACAGGAGAGAAATAAGATCTTTACCTATAACAAGTCACTGAAATCACTATGAATATATTATTTAACACATTTTTTCCTACTTGTGAATTATTTATGGACCAGTCCAGAAATCTTATAATGCCAATGCTATTTGTAGCCATTCACATTGTAGCTTACTGTGTAAGCTAATTTCATAAGTATTTTTGCTTGACCAATTATCTTGCTGATTGCTGAGACCCTGTATCTGCCAGCTCAAGACTACTTTTCTGTGAAGAAGCAACCATTTCTCAAAATAAAAAGGATGACAAGTTTCCAGTGTTACTCTGATCTACTAAACACATTAAAAGGTATTGGCACAGTGAGAGAATATTTCAGAGGTGAGTAATAATAGCAATTGTTAATGTCCATCAAGCTTGTTCAATGAATAAAAAAAATAGTTTTTGCTGAAAGATGTACTGTTGTCAAGACATTTCTAAACTCTGAATAAGAAGCAGAATAAATCTGTTCTTACACAACAATTATTTTCCCCACTCTTCTGTGGATCATATTAACTTGCTCCAGGAATTGTATCAGTGGTGAACTACACTGATGCGGTGCTTAATATTAGGTTTTGATTAAATCTGGTCTATTTGTTTAAATCAGGTTTAGTAAGATAATAATGAAGATCATTTTAAGAAAAAGTATCTCTTAAGAACTAAATTCATACTAACAAAAAACTTCTTATAGCAGGTAAGATTATGATTAGCCAAATCTAAATTAAAACCTGTAGTCCTTTTTTCCTACCAGTACCAATGTTTTTAATCTATTTCTTAGAAAGGATTATGTAAGATATCGGATAAAATTAGATTAGACACATTTTTCCTGCACATAGATATAAGATGATAATGACTCCACTAAAAACCATTTTCAACACAGAAGTCTTTTGGGACAAAACACAGCTCAAGAGTGGTGAGGGCTCCCCATGGTAGGGACTGGAAGCTGGGATGTGTTCCACTGTCCCTGCAAGAGGCAGAGTATGCAGGAACACTGGGACTTGCAAATATCTTGCAGAGTTATTTAAATGCTGAAGGTTTCCAGGGGGTTATTTCAGGGTATGTAGACCTGGAGCATGCATAGGGAACTCTGTGGATGGCACAAGGGACTTGAAGCTGGGAGAGTAGGTTCAGTTTTGCTATGAGGAGCCCTATAGAACAAGCAGGCTGGGGAAATGACGGTCACCATGTAGAAATAAACACTTCTGCTGTAGGCTCTGCACATGCTTTCTCTTCAGAGACTTCTCTTAAGAGCGATTTTAATCAGTCAAAAAACAGTTCCTTTCCAGACTCTAAATACAAAGTGCCAGAGCTGGGGGAAAATATTAAACATCTTACTCTGCTTCAGAAGACTTTTTCTTGTTTTGGTTTTATTTTCAGGTGTGAAAACAAAGCCAATATGCTGTCATTTTTATGACACTGCATTCCTATCATAAGTAAAAAGTTACATTAATACAATAATTTCATTTTCCAGTTCACTGGTCCATAAGGTGGCTTATTGCACATGGGTATTTAATACAAATACAGAGAAGTATTTACTTTGATATATTTTATTTCTATCAAGAGTTGTGGTGAGATTTTAACAATAAGAAATAGCAAGAGGGTTGTTTAGGCCATTAGATTTTCCCTTCCAGATTAGCATAAAAATCCAGCCGAAGTGAGAACACAATATCTAAAAAAGTTTTTATCTAGGAACCGAAGCACAATAATGTATAAAAGGTTCCTACTTAAAAACGTTTTGCTTCTTGGAAAGCTTAGGAGACATCATTGTTCCTGGAGATAGATGCTGAGTGGCCACACTGGGTTGGCAGAAGTCCTTCTGCCATTCAGCCTGGAGAGATGCTTTGCTCTACCCACACTGAACTGCATCTGTCCAGTGAGCAGCAGAATGCTCACTAATATCACGGCTGTTGCATTCCCCCAGCTCTCTTCACAATCCAGCCCCTCTCTGCCCTGACCCACAGCTATCTTTTGGGCAAAATAAGAGCAATTACACTAGTCAGAACTAGCAAAAGGACAGGACACAATATTTATAGAACAAGTGGGTCAGAAATCATCTCCCCTACTCCCTATGTATTTAGCTTCCGTGCAACCAAATGTTTCTGTTAAATTGCATGAATGTAACATTCTTCACAGCTAAGTATGAAATGGAAGTGTTTCTAAAATCATTGCCATATGTAGTTTGGATTCTTTCAAAGAAAATATTGAAGAGACTAAGTTAAGGTGCATTCCCTTACAGTCTTATAATCTACTGACAGTGCACATAGATGTCTAAGAGTATTCTAATTTGAATTTTGTTTTCGTAGATAGACACTGGTGAAAAGAGAACAATTGCTCAGCTGTGGAAATGCAAATGTTATAAGTAGAGATAAATTGAGAGTTCTGAGTGCAATGAATCAAATGAAGTGGTCTCAGTTGGTAGGACACTAGCCTTGTTTTATCATGTTAGATAAGTCATCTAATATGTTATTTAATGTTATCACACTAGATTAGGGACCACAATGAAAGGTGACACCACCCTTTTCTTTTGGACCTCCTCTGATGTTCCTAGATGCCCCAGGATAATTAAATCAGAATTGTTTATTTTTCTGAAATACACAGCAATATATATATCCTTGTTGCTGCCTTTGAGATATTTGTTCACCTTTTCTAAGTATTCTGAGTTACTGACAGTCTTATTAAAAATGACCATTATTTGGCTTTGAATAGATGCGAATGTGGCACAAATAAATTCCTATCAGTCACTGTGTGTCTGACAGGGCTGACAAAAATAATGTGTTCATACATGTAAAACCAAAGAACAAATCTCTGTATTCAGTGTAGTGAGTATTTCTTCATTTAGATTTCAAAATGCAAAAGGTTTGTATTGTGAGGTTGAATGTTTAATGATCCAGGCCTTCAGATGCACTAGTCATTAGCATTGCCTAAAATTAAAACCAGCATGAAATCAAACAGGTAACAGAACTGTGTCTCCCCTGATCCTTTGGTCTTTGTCTGTGTCAAAAACAATTCAATGAAACAAACAAGAATTATTTTTTAAAATATATTTATTCTGGTTTTAGAATTTTTTAAAAATACATAAATCATAAAGATCACAGTAATTAATGAACTCAAGATTTATACCTATTTAGAGTGCAAGAAGAAAATGCTGTTACAGGTTTTCCAAATGAATCCTCCCTCCTCATTAAAACAACCTGTTCTCGTGCTGCATTTGCTTTATACCCATTTGATTTGCAGAATGATTTTTTACTAATTTTGTCTACTTAATTTCTATAGCTTTGTTCTCTGCTTTTCCTCTACTGTCAGAACAATTGTTCTCTGTAAAGTCTAGCTACTGCCATGGATATAAATTTACATAGTTCTTGCCTTAAATCAAGACAGAATAAAGTTGGAAGAAAGATTAAGTTGGGAAACAATCTTTCTTTTAAAAAGAAAACCCCCCACAACAAAACCAAAACCTAATCCAAAACAAAATGAAAAAAAAACAAAACATCCCCGCAAACAAACAGAGAAAACCAAAACAAACCAGTTGGGACATTTCTTCTTAAGTTAAAGACACCTCTCAGCTGTTGCAATCTACAAAACTGGTTTCTGCTACATAAGCATAGGAACTGATTTCTGACTGTAGTAGAAATGAGCCTCAAATTAAAAAAAAAAAAAGTGAAAAGAAACTTACACTGCAAAACCTGGATTTCAACAGCTTCAAAGAAGAAATAAGAGAAATACTTCTTACAATGCTGAATATCCTTCCACTATAACATGAGATATGGCAGAGTTTTTTTTTCACTAGAGACAAAACTTGAGTTAAATGTCATCAATCCTCTGTGTGGTACTTCTGGCCATTTTCCAACTCCGAGATTGGAATCTGTTTCTAGAACTGAGCATTTTACCCCCATTGCTCAATTTATAATCTACATCTTTTGGAAGCTAACAATAACTGACTATCAGAAAAGTCAGTGCTTCACATCAGATAAGCATATAGATATGTAACTGTGGATTTAAATCTTAGTTTGCCTTCTCGGATGGAAAACACAGTTTTATAGGAAGATTATTTTCCAGAAATAGCCAGCGTATCAAAGCCTAAATTCAAGAAAGCTTTTGAAACAGTAAAAACCCAAGACAAATCACTTGGTAAATTCTTACTTTTCCCTTTCTCAGAGTTGCATGTCAGTTTTCTGGTTATGAATATAACCTCTGGCCACTATACAGGGACAATGAGACAGTATTCCCGCCTAAATTGCCCACAGCATTTAGTCCTATTTTCTTGAAGCTTGTGGAGAGAAGGCTGAAGGGTGGTGAGAGGCTATGGGTTTGAACTGCATAAGCACCCAAGGAAGCAGACGTACTCTTTCGTAATTCTGAGCAACCACTGTAGCAAAGTGGTGGGTGCCGTTATAGAAGTGATCACACTAGCCTTTGTGAGGGGCTCAAGTTGAGAGGGAAGGGCATAGTATGCTCTACTATTTCTGTAGCGAGTGTCTAGCAGAACGGCTTTCTTTGGGGAAACTTAGGCTGAAGAATGTCTTGATTCCTCCTCAGGATGTGACAGTTGGAACAAAAACCTGTACACACCAATAATGCTATGTGTGTTCAGACACATAACTCTCAAGTTATGTATCAATTAACAACTTCAAGAGGCAGGTGTTCTTGAGAGATGTATTCAGTGCAAAACAAGGTGAAGCAAAGATCTAGAATACTGTGTGATATCTGATTGGACTCCCATTTTCACTTTGAAGAAAATATTTTTTTATAATCTTATTTCAACTAATATTTTTATGATAAGATTTTCTGCTTCTGATGTTATGAAGCAATCATCTATCTTTACAGCAATGAACATCTCCTGTTTTATATAATTTATTCAATAATTGCTATATAGGCCATCCTATGACAATGGACAAGACTTACTTGATATTTTTGGAATTTATTTAACCAACCTGCTAATAGTTTAGATCCATTACTTTCCTTTGGATTCATGTTTGTTGCAATAGGTAAGTTGTTAGTCCAAAAGAAATCATATTTGAAGCATGAATGATCATTTTTCCTGGGGTAATAGGCTCCCCTTGGTGAAAGAAATTGCAAATCATTATTAGTTCATATGGCAGAAAATTGCAAATGCAAGAGAAAATAGGTAAATTTTTCCATTATTAGATCTTGAAATTGCCTATAAAATTTGAGGGTCTAGGATGAGGTTGCTTATGAACTGGTGGCTCTAAGTCATTTTAATAACAAACAATATAATAGAGAAGTTAAATTATATAATCAAATCAATGATCTTGGTCTGCTGAGAAAAACCTTGTTAATTTCTGGCCCATATTTAATAATCATCAATACCTTTAGGTGGTAGGTTTTTAACTTTTTTTTTCCTATAAGACATGTCTGTGATATTATAAATTCCTGTTTCAAAAATACTTTCAAAGAAGACTGTAACTATACTCAGTTCCATAGAGCAAAAATCTGAGATCTGACTCATCAGATGTTGCTGCACAATAAGTAAAGTGGATATTTTTCAACTAAATGAAACTAGTCACTTTTTTCAAGGACAGAAAATTTTTAAGCATGGCTGTAATACTCAACCATGCAGAACTGCAGTAACATACTGAAATTCTGTGACATTTTGTAGGAAGAAAGATGTGGATAATTTTCACAAATTCACATGTATACTGCTTGGTCATTTGCCTACTTGCTTTTTATCCTTTCTACACTGTCTTTTTATTTATTTATACTATGAAAGAATGGAACTTAGTCTTTCAAATAGAGTATACAATGATCCTCCAAAAAAACCCACAATCAACGAACCAATCAACCAGAAGGAAAAAGGAAAAGATATAAAACCCTCAAACATAGTATATGACCTGCAGGTATATTAAAAATAAGTTGAGGGTGTTCTATGTTTTTCTTAATGCTTATTTATGCTCTATGCATTTGTGGGGTGTGGTGTCTTTTATTTCTTTATAGTCAACCCTGTCATCAGTCCTATTTTCCCTGAAGAGGTAAATTACTATCATTTTCGGTGAATTCAAAAGTAATAGCATCCTTGCTTGTCATTTCTCATGGAAAGAGATACACTCAGCCTGTTTCCACCTGTGTCATCTGTCAATCACAGCAATTACAATGTACTCGCCTTTCATCTGGGTGATATACCCTATCCTGTCCTCTTGGACTGGGAATAAACAGACTCCATGAAGTTAGACAGTCATGCTATCCACAGGATACTATTGCTGTTTGAATTGGTCATCAGTTGGGAGTTTTTCAGATGATGACCATAAACTCTGTCTTCCAGTTAGATCATATTTTCTAGAAATAAGAAAAAAACAAAACAAAACAAAAAACAAACCAGGCAGTACCTTCCCATTTGTGTCCATGGAATATCTCTCCTATCTAGCTGCTGCTGAATGTTGCACTGCAAAGACAAGTGTTTCACCTAATGCCACACCTAGATAGATAATCTTTCCTTGTTCAGCCATGTAACCATGGTCTTGGTCATAGTTACCCAAAACTAGTACCAGCCCAAAATTTCATGTATTTTTTTCAGTCAGTGTAGCTGATTATTCCGACGATTATGTGAATCTCTAACTTAGGCTAATAACCTATTAGAAGTTAGTTAAAGAAGCCTGGAAGGATCCGATTTTAAAAAGGCTGTTGCCTCCAAAAGTTTTTAAATGAGTGTTTGAAGTCAGCTATTAAAATATTCATGCAATGAAAAGTCCCCTGAAAGGCTGAAAAATATCTGTCTCTGTTTACAGACCCTATTTCAGAGTTTCAGATAAGAAAGTCAAGATCAGGTATGTTAGGAACTACTCTTCCATGTTTCAATGCTGCATTTTCATTATCTTTAAGTACAGACATGCAAGACAAGCACGTCTGCCCTAATGTGGTTTTGGAAGAGTGAAAAGTCCTAATGGAGAAACAGTTCAGTGGGGATCCTGTTGCTAGATTCTCAAATTCCTGGATTATGCTACTTCTAGTTGTTACACATTTGTGGATCAGAGATCAGAGCTTACCCATTGTGAAAAGCTATTTTACATCCACATAAAAGAGCTTATTTCACAAGTGAACAAGCCGAAGGTTTAGCTTATTTGAATATCTGAACAAGATCCAAACCACATTTAATTGAATATTCATTTCACACATAATTCAACGAAGTTGCTTAAATGAATTGATCCCATGAATATCACCCTATATACTTAATGAATGGACTGACGGAAGCCTTCAGCAGTGTCCTGCATAAAGAGGAGAGACGGTGATGAAAGACTAATGTGAACCCTAACACACGCCAGTTTTACAATACAGCATA
Source organism: Campylorhamphus procurvoides (assembly GCA_013396655.1). Lineage (NCBI taxonomy): Eukaryota > Metazoa > Chordata > Aves > Passeriformes > Dendrocolaptidae > Campylorhamphus > Campylorhamphus procurvoides. The sequence continues at coordinate 14,346 of WBMV01009265.1, forward strand.
TGGGGTGTGCAAGTAATACATGAAACTTACCTTTCACAAGCTGTCTTTGTCTACTGAGGGACCAAGGTGCTGTCATTCCCATATTGATCATCCCCATGCCATATAGATCCACTTTCATTCAGGCATACTTCAAGTTATAAATGGGATTTAAGAATAGCTTCTCACTCACTGTCAGCAAAATTCTGAGCTTGTGTTTCTCCAGATATTTGCAGTCCCCACCATGAAGCAGTGCAGCAGTGTCCCAGCTGAAGAGGTACTACTTTTTGCAAGGGAGTGCATGAAAATCCATTTCTGAAATTTTCTACTCTCATCACTTTCAAGCATCTTCTATTTCTTTAGGTTAACTAGACTTCTCAGATGATTACAACCCGAAATGCCCAAATAAAGACCTTAATCTTGCTCAGCCTTGTGAAAGAAAGGAAAGGGGATGGTACTTCTTAGTAGTACTATTCTTCATACCATGTCATTTTCACCTTCTTGTGCTTGCTAAAAAATCTGTATGGCATAAGATATAATGTACCTTCAAAAGAATGGCAAACCCCAAATGTTTCTCAGTAACCTATGTGGTGGGTTGGCCTTGGCTAGCTGACAGACACTGACCTGGCTGTCACTGCTTCTCCTCCACAGGTCAGGGGGAGAAAACAAGATGAAAAAGCTNAGGAAGGGAGTTTTGGTGTCAGTATATAATTGCTCTTCTCTCTGGCTCCTTCCTCCTCATGCATTTCTTCTGCTCCAGCATGGTTGCCTCCATGTGTGCCATGGAATCTCTGCTTTGGCACCTGGAGAGGAGTATACTTTCAGGCACATGGTATCACTCTTGGGGATGGTCCTGTGCAGGGTTAAGGGTTGGACTTGATGATCCTTGTGGGTCTCTTCCAACTCAGCATGTTTTGTGCTCTCTTCATCCCTCTCCATCTTNGGGGATGGTACTTCTTAGTAGTACTATTCTTCATACCATGTCATTTTCACCTTCTTGTGCTTGCTAAAAAATCTGTATGGCATAAGATATAATGTACCTTCAAAAGAATGGCAAACCCCAAATGTTTCTCAGTAACCTATGTGGTGGGTTGGCCTTGGCTAGCTGACAGACACTGACCTGGCTGTCACTGCTTCTCCTCCACAGGTCAGGGGGAGAAAACAAGATGAAAAAGCTCATGAGGGAAGGAAAATACAGGGAGCTCACTTGACAATTACTACCATAGGCAACACAAATTCAACCTGTGGGAAACGAATCTAATTTATTGCTAATTAAAATAGTTTTGTATTGTGAGAGAAACAAAGACAAATTAAAATTCTCCTGCTGTGATCTCTTCATCCCTCTCCATCTTCACTGGCCTTGGTGTTTACAGGGTTGATCATCATGTGTTACTTTTTATTGTCCCTCCTTACTTTGATGGCTGGCATTTTGCCCTTTCTTAGGTGCATTTTCACAAAAGTCCTATTTCCATGTGCCATGAGGTTTACAGCCTTAGCTGTGTCTTTTGTGGGTCCATTTTGAAGCTGACTGGAATGTACTGTGTCTGGCATGGGGCATTCCTTGGCCTCTTGCAGAGAGGCCAATCCTGCAGCCACCCACTGCCAACACCTGGACACAGACACCCAAATCATTCTGACTTCCTGTCTGTTGCATGCTGTCATACTTTCACCAGATATAACAGCAGTCTCTTTTTTGAGAGAACATTGCTATACTCCTCCAGGTGTTTGTGTCTTTCTAAAACACAAGGACTTGCTTATGAGTACTCAGAAATGCAGTACATTTTTTACCTGTAAAATTAGAGCGATTTTTGACACAACTTTTTGAAGAATAAAGAGTTTAATGTGAAGATGAAGTCAGACAGACTCATAAACAGAATGTGAACCCTAGAAAGTGTAGATAAAGGTGTCTGAAGATACATAATGTCTGTGGCTCTAGAAAGAAACAGAGTGAAGAAGAACTTTTCTTGGCTGATAGAGGTTCAGATTTGCAAGCAACTCTTGTATATTTTGTTTTGTTTCTCCTCTTAGATTTTGTGCATTTACTGTAAGTATAAAACTTAAAATTTAAAATAGCTGCTCTGTATTTTCAGATTCCCTTTGAATCTTATTTCCTTTTAGCTCCTCAATAACAGCATTTCGCCATTGTAAATTTATGCTGACTACTTCCATCCACTTTCTTTGTCCTTCATGTATTAGAAAGGTTTCTCAGGACTACTTGCCCCTTCATTTCTCAGGAACTGTGAGGTTGATCAGGCTGTCGACCTCCTTTACACCCCATTTGCATGACTCTGCTTTGCTGGATCCGCACAGTGTGGGGAAGACAAAAGCCTATCCTATGGTACACTCCACTGGTGAAAGAAATATTTCAGTCATCTAACTGGCTCATGAAGTGGATCGACTTCCACAGATCAGTACAGTTTTGGGCAAGAACATTCAGAAATTAATGATGATGATTCCTCTCTTTCCATTAATAAAAAATTAAAAGTTATGGTGGAGGTTTTTTTGGTTTTTTGCTAGCTATCTGTTTCATAACACACCTCTCCTGTTGCACCCTGCTATCTCCAAACTGCAGGTTACCACTGAACAGTTGGAACTTGTCAACTCTCAGCTCCTGGTGATAAGAATCTGAGCATAAGCTGCCTTTAATGAGGGAAGGATTTTCTAACACAGGTATGTCATGCAACAAGCCTCTTCTTTCCTTAGAAACAGCCTGCTCATGTGCTCTTTTATTCCTTCCCCTGAAACCACAAGAAAGACAGACACTTATTTTTTTCCTTTAAAGAAAACAAATAAAGACAAAGAGTAAAAAGACGCATAATCAATATATACATTTGGTGCACGAAATTAAGACCATGCTAGGAATGCTACACCCACAAAATCTGGAAAACACCAGTTCCATATTGGTCTGTCAACTTTTCTGTCAGAAGCATTCAATAGTGAAAGAAAACAGTACAGATGTTTTAATTAGGTAGTGTAAGACTTCAGCTTGCATTAGTCTTGAATTCAGCCTCTGGATATGGCTTTAACTCACACAAATACAAAAACCTATGGGTCTTCAGCTAAGTGAAAAAATACACCTCCAAGGTAATTGCTTTCAATTTTACTTCTCATCTGAACAGGCACAAACCCAGACAATGGTTGAAGAACAACTGAACAAACTGCATCTAAAATACAATTTTCTGGAAACCAAATAGTGAGAACAAAAATAGAAACACAAAAGGGAATGAGAGGGCTGAAGCATGCCACACTTCTTCACATTCATGAGACTCAAAATAATTTTTGTCAATCATAAAACTTTTTGTCCCATTGAAAAAACATTTTAATGAGGAATTGTGGGAAGTAAAATAGAATAATTTAGGCAAATAACAGGTTGAAAATTAGGAAAATTATTTCAGTTGTGTATATATAAAAAATACTGAATCATTTGTGCAAGAAATGTGTATGTAGAAATGTTAATACTGGTTAATTATCACAGAGGTAAGTGTAAAGACATATAATTTGCTTTATGCTATCTGGCTCCACTATCCTCACTTCCAGTTGAAGTGGAGCCAATTGAATCAATAAAGAAAACATAAATGTGTTCTGAGAAATGAAATTTGGTCAAGGGCTCTACAAGATATCAGATTTTGCTGTGTAAATACAATATCTCTCAGAACTAAGGAGAAAGAATAAAGTAATTATTGTAGCTAAAAATGATGACGCTAAAATTATCTTTTTACACAGGTCAAGTCTCCAAAGAGAAAAACATGAATGACACACATTTTCTGAAAAGCTAAAAAACCCCAAACCATCTTCTAGTCCAAATATTAAGAACCACTGTATTATGTTAATGTATATAAAATAAGTATATATTTCTGTAGATAAACAAGTATGTATGTATGACTTAAGCTAGTCAAAGCTTATTTATTGAGAAACAGAAATGTGTGTTGAATAAAAAAATTTTCCATTGGTCCTGGTCAATGGCAAGTTGAACATGAGTGAGCAGTGTCCTGGCAGCCAGGAGGGTCAATCCTGTGCAGGGGGGCATCAGGCAAAGCATTGCCAGCTGGTCAAGGGAGGGGATTGTCCCGCTCTGCACTGGGGCAGCCTCACCTTGGATATTGTGGGCAGGTTTGGGTACTGCAATATAAGAAAGATATTAAGCTCTTAGAGAGTGTCCAAAGGAGGGCAATGAAGATGGTGAAGTACCTTGAGAGGAAGCCATATGAGGAGTGGCTGAGGGCACATGGTGTGTTCAGTCTGGAGAAGACTGAAGGGAGACCTCATTGCAGTTTTAACTTCCTTGCAAGGGAAAGAGCAGGGCCAGGCACTGATCTCTTTTCTCTGTTGTGATGAGTGACAAGATCTAAGTGAAGGGCCTGAGGTTGTGTCAGGGGAGGTTTAGGTTGGATATTAGAAAAAGATCCTTTACTAAGAGGGTGGTGGACTCAAAGATCCTTGTGGGTCCCTTTCAACTCAACATATTCCATGATTCTGTGATTCTTACTTGTGATACTCAGAAGTAGAAAATGACGTCATGTGAGATAAGAAACCTGGCCTTAGAGAACTTCAAGTTTATGCTTAAATGTGGATTTTATGTCTCATCCATAAATCATTACAGTTGGAAAAAGACCCATGGAGGTCACCTGCTCCAACTCCATTGCAGGATCACCATGAATGTGTTCCCCAGGGCTGTATCCAGATGACTTTTGAGTATCTCCAAGGACGGCAACTCCATCACCCCTCTGGTCAACCTGTGATAAGGATCAGTCTTGGCAAAGAAGTGTTTCCTCATGTTCACAGAAAACCTCCCATGTTTTAGTTTGTGTCCATTGCCCAATTTCTTGGGTACCCTGACACTCACTACAATCCTTAGCCATTTCTATTTCTAAAAACTATTTCTACAAAATGGATGCCAACAAAACTGAATGGACAGCTGCTCATACAGGAATTTTGTATGCTTTGTGAGGTAAATTCCCAAATTCACTTGACAACATGAGGTAGATTTCCCTCTTTTTTTTATCCTTAACTAGAAAGACCCTTAAGTTGCTGCTAAGAAATGTCCTAATAATTAGCATTGCAGTCACTCAGGTGTTGCCTTAACGAAGGGGGAAAAACCTTTCCAAGACAACTTTATATGGGTAAAGCAGAGAAGACTTCTTTTACTTATAGGGTTTCGGGGTACAGAATATAAAGGAGTATAAAGAGTATATAAAGTATAAAAGGTATAAAAGAGTACAACACATGTTGATAAGTAACAGATAGAAAAGACCGGTGCTAGGATGAACTGATGGCCTCAGGAATACCATGTGAGCTCTTTTCCAAGCACCACCGCTTCAAAACATGCAGAGTAAATTAATCCGAAAGACGTCTCTTTCATTTAATTCCCGGCTGTTTCCAGCCAAACCCCCTGAGCCACTCTGCCATGTCTTACAGAAGCAAACAAGGGACAATCCGTCCCTCCCAGGTGAAAAACCCTTTCACCTAATAGGTTGGGAACATGACTCTTGCAACATTTGGGCCTAAGTCATTTCACCTCCCAACCCACAATAAACCAGGGAGAAACTCCCTTTTGCAGCTGCATCCCTGCAGCTCAGCTACCCCCAGCTCTTGCTGGTACGCAGTTCCCATTACCGGTCTCATCTTCCTTCAAGCAGGACTTGAGGTTCCTGAGATCCAGTCTGGGAGAACAAGGGAGGGGAAACATCTTCTCCCCCCACCTCAAGAGAGCAAGAGAGGGAAACCCCCCTTTTGCAAGCAGAGCTCCACTGAGCTCCTCCCCCCCCCCTTTCAGGGGGGGGAACACTGAGCACCACACCAGGCTGGGCAGCAG
>WBMV01009265.1:20138-113293 GCA_013396655.1 Campylorhamphus procurvoides
CTAGAAGTATAAAAATCTACAAATTCATGAAATCCCTATGGCAACACGGGCAAAGAAAATGGTGGAAAAATGAGTGACAGCTATCCCAGGAGGCTCAGGAACCTACCAGTGTGCCACTGGGCATCTGTGCTGCTTGTCAAAATCTCCACTCTATCTCCCACTGCAAGATGTAGCTGACTTTGTAAAATTTGTTCTGAACATACCTACAGTATCAGACAGAGCTGGAAAAAAAGAGCAACAGCTTCTTTGAGTATTAATCTGTAGAGACCCAGTTTGGGTTAGAGTTGCACTTTTGCTGCATTAAATGTTAGGTATATCAGCATCTAAAAGAGCTGGCAATTGTGTATAGTATAAGAAATTGAAATACTGACTTAAAATACCAAGTATTTGGTATGTGAATCATATGTGAATATTGCACAGTTTGCAGGCACAATATATGAATAATATTTCAGTATATCATAGGACTGTTAGAGAAAGAGCCATTGTGGACTGTGAGGTACAAATATAAAATATGGAAGAGGCTGAGAAACCTATCATAGTTTTATAATGAGTGAAGCCTTGTGTTTATGAGGTTCTTTAGCTCTCCCATGGAGAACAGATATACCACATGGTTCTGCTGTGTCAGATTTTTGGTTTCATAGTAGTAGCTTCCTCCCCAACTTCCTTTTCTCCGAGACGCTGAAAGCCACTAATTAAGTGGTGCGAAGCAGAAACAAATTCTTTTTTTTTTTTCTTCTCCATAGTCTGTTTAGTGTGGTCATACTAAGATTTTCTTTTATTAATTATATTTCTTGTCTCCTCCCCATGGATAAAATAACTTGGTCCAATAATAGTTTTAGTATCCTATTACATTGATAAAGGACAGAGAAAGGAAAGAACTTTGTGATATTTGTGTCAACATTAAATTTCATTGCCTTTCCATTTTCTAAGGATTTGTCTGAGCTTGGTGATCCTGAATTTATGTTATTTGATTCTCTACTACTCCATTAAATAATAATTTTGCAGTATTTTATAGTGATCGATGAAGGTGTGTGCTTACTGGCAAGCAAAATTTTTGCCCAAAGGAAATTTTTGTCAAAATAGCCAAAGAACATTGATATTAATCTCCCTCCTCTAGCTATTAAAAGGAAGGCAAGGTCAAAATATAAATCATACTAGGGTGATGCCAGCAACTACCTGGAGTGGATGCCATCAACAGAATTTATTACATATATATCTCTCTCTTACTTTGGAGAAACAAAACAAAACAACAAAACCTCCAAGTGTTTAATTTGCTATATGATGCTTCTGTGGGCAAATTTACTTATAAGCAGAAATTTCTTCATAACATGGCTGAGCTTTTAATGTCATTTGATAAAACACTTCCAAAAGCCTGCAATGCAAAGCTTTTTCTCCAATATCTTCTGTAGAACAGACCATGTATAAACACAAAAGAATGCAACTTTCAGCAGTTCTTCTAGCCCTTTCAGAAATTACTCCTAGTAATTATGAAATTACCACGATCGCACAAAATATTATTTACTTGTTTACAAATCTGAATTTTGTAATCAAGCAAAGGAGTATGTCCAGCTGGGTCCTCAAAACATGTTGTCAAGAAATAGTAATGTAACAAAACACTTCTAAGGAATAAATTAACAGCATTTCTCATTCCAGTCATTTTCCATAATTTCAGTATGAGTATGGTTAATTTTTAGAGATGAAAAATCCCATCAGCGCATGGAATCCATATTAATTTTCCATTACTCCAAAGAGCACATGTATCCAGTGAGTCAGACATAAATATACACAGATTTTCTTTACTTCCTTCAAAAACTAGCAACCATCAGATATTTATCAGTCTTTCACTTGGTATATTACTTATTTGATATTACTTAGTTAAAATCCTATTAGTAAGCAGCTCAAAGTAGGAAACAAAACTCTTTTCTTGAAGTCAAAATTTTGTTTACTCCAAGATGATTCATTCATATTTATTTAAGAAACAAATATTTGTAATTTTAAACTTAGTAAAAAAGGACCTTGAAATGCATTCTCTTATCCTAAGTGCATTTGTACAGTCATTTGACCTAAGAAGTAGCATGCAGGAATGATAGTAGCTCTTCCACTTCTTTGAGGAGACCTTCCACTTTGGATTAATTCTTCAATTGGCCAGGGCTGTGCTGGTGGTGCTTTCATGTGAGTAGCATGTGTAAGAGCAAGGTTTTAACTGGAGCTCCAAGGTCCTCATTTGTGAGGTTTGCTTGCAGACTTGTAGTTTTTCTATTTGCAAAAATTGACTTTTAGTAATTTAATGTTTATATTGTTTATGCATTTGTTGAAGTGTTTATTTCTCACACCTTATTATCTATGGCTTTTAGACAGTAAAATTCTGTTACACATTTTGTAACTTGTGGGCTTGACCATCATGTTCTTTCTCCTGCTCTTGCACAGAGTATGCAAGAAAAGCTGCTCTGCAATTGACTCCCTAGGAATATTAGCTGAAATTTTTGGTCAATATCAGCTTTGGAAGTCACAAATGACAATAAAAATTGGTAACTAAATGTTGCAGGTTAACCCCAAACAGTAGCTAAGCTCCACACAGCCATTTGCTCACTTCACCCCTCAGTGATATGGGAGAGAATCAGAGGGGTAAAAGTGAGAAAAATGGGTTGAGATAAAGACAGTTTAATATGTAAACTGGATGGTACAAGTGCAAGCAAAGTGAAATAAGAAATTCATTCACTGCTTCCCAACAGCAGGCAGATGTATAGCCCTTTCAAGGAAAGAAAGGCATCACATGCAATAGCTACTTGGAAAGACAAATGCTTAACTCTGAACATACACCTTACGTCTTTCTTTACCCCATTTTTTATTGATGAACATGACATCATTTGGTATGGGCTTTCCTTTTGGTCAGCTCTCGCAACTGTGTTCTTTCTCAGCTTCCTGTGTGCCCCCAAACTAATTGCTGCTGGAGCAACGACCTCAACAACCTGAACACTGCTCTGCCATAAGTGTGTTAACTTATAACTGGTGTGTTATCAACACTGTTCAGGTCACAAATCTAAAACTTTGCACCCCAAAATACCACTTGGAATATAATCTCCCATACCTATATTACAGCCAAATAGGAGTCCACATTTTTCTGCTTCTTTATCTAAGAGAGAACTCCACCATGCTGATTGGCTGCTCAGATGCCTACTCAGTATATAAGGTCTATCCTCCAGCCACATTCTACAGTGTAGACAAATATATTTCTCCCTCTGAGGGGCCAAGGTTTGAGTCTCTGTCTGTCACTCTAGTTTTCTGCAAGGTGCTGTAAATTGTGTATGAGTTCTCTAAAACTGTCAGGGACTAAGCTCTAAAGGAAACACTCACAGAACAAGTATAAGGATTTGATGAAAATGGAATACCAAACTTTTACAGACAAAATGGAATAAAAGGTGTTCAAACAGAAGGTGTGCATGAAATGTTTGTAAAATTTCCTTTGGAAGTGTGGACTATTGAGGGGATGTTGTGTTGATAAACATTTTATGTGTATGGAATAGAAGTACATGGTTTTATTGTTGCCAGTGAAAGAAGGCTGCTTTGCCACGTGTTCAAGGAGTGCTGTGTATTCAGTATTAGTCATTATTTTTCCTGGGTTTTGGTGTGCTTAATTTGAATTACCACAGTGCCTGAACTAGATACCTTGCAGGAGTAGCACAAGCTGGTTGGTTTGGCTAAAGTGTGAGCAATGATGCTGATGTGCCTTGTGAACTAAGAAACCTCATCCAGAACAGCCTCTAGATGATGTTTTCTTTTCCTGTATGAGTAAGGACTTGTGTGTTTTTTTGTCAAATGCCTACTACAGTAGAACATTGGGCTCATGCAACTCCTTTACGCCCCATCAGATTTCAAGAGCAAACTGGATTTTTGAAGACCAGAACTACGGTAATCCTGATGTATTTTTCAGTAATTTCTTCCAATGAAGAAAATCCTCCATTCTGTTTTCTTGTGTATGATAGAAGGAAAGGTATTTCCAAGCAGTTTTGACTTTAAGGATTTACATTCTAAATCCAGTAAGGCTGTTGAATATATAATGAACTACTTTTATTGGCAAAGAAAGGTTGTTTGCTTGTTCCTGCTACAATAATAAAGACTTCTGCTGACAGAAGCAAGCTGAATCCATTTTGGGTTCAAAAGCATCCTATTTATAGTTTAGATGCAAAATGATCTCTATTCACTACAATGTCTCATTTGCAGGTTATCATTCTACTTTCCTCTGAAAGCAAGTCAGCAGATGTTTCCTCCCATCTTGATTCATTGCATTAGTAATAGAAAAACATTTTGCATCCTACTATGGTACTCTTCATTAGCAGAACTGGAGGACAGAACCAATTGTTTATAACACAGGACACGATACAGCCACATTAACCAAATCCTTCAGGTTTTGAATCAAGTAACTTTCCATAGAGTTGCAGTAGAACAGCATTAGCATTCCCTCCTGAAAAAAAACCAAAGAAAAAACCAAACCAACAACAAAAAACAACCCAAAACCTAACAGAATATAATAGAATAAACAAATAAAAATGGGAGTAAAATAAAAAAAAATAAGAATAAAATTTTGCCACAGGTCTTAAAATGAAAATTTGTTACAGCCTCATACCTCATCAGTGTTTTATTTCCCCTTACAAAGTGAAAGAATGAAAAAAATACCACTGTTTCACACTTCTGAAACTGCTTTAAAGACATTCTTTGACAATACAAGAGATATTGATACCATTTGGTACCTTCTGTGGATATTTTTCCCCCAATTTGATCCAGTGCTGTTGTTGAAGTTTGATTATCTGAAATTATCATATTTCAAGGTTTCAGAATTCAAGGCTGTTTCATAGAATTCAGAAACTCCACAGGCAAGATGCACCTTTTATTTTTTCAAGTTACATTTTATGAGAGAGGAAGTGATGTATAACTAGTAGCTTGGCTTATAAATCAGGAAATTTGCTGGTTATTTTCCTCAAAACTTTGAAGCCTCTGAAAAATCATTTAAGTTTATTTTGCTTATAAAACTGGTTAAGAGGAAAAAAAAAATGCTATGTCTGCATCTGAAGAAAAAGGACTCAACAATTTCTATGAACATTTTTTTTGCTTCTTTTTTGACCAGTGATGGCTATGTTTTTTACATCACTGGGTACTGATCTGTTTGGTAGTGAACTACACTGGTTAATGAACAATTTCTTTCTATACATTCCTTATCAGTACTGTTTCAGTACTTTGTTTATTACATTACCAGCATCTCACTTCTGTCCTAAGGTCACACAGATTGGGAGAAGCAGGCAGCGGCAAAATAACAGATGAAAATTGCCTTTCACCCTAGAATCAGGACTCACTCATTTTGAGAGATACTTGCATGAATGAACACCAAAGATTCTGGGAATCTTGGAATTGGATGTAAATGACTGTATAATGTAGAAAAGATGCAAATGTTACTTTGTTTGAAAATCTGTAGCTATTGCTTTGCTTTGAGATGGGCTAATATCACATTTCAACAGCATTTCTAAACTGTACTGATCTTGAAGTACATGACTTTTTTTCTTCTGTGTCAAGCTACTTTTGTTAAAACTCCATTAACTTAAAAGTTATTAAGCCATACACAGCCGAATATTTTTGTCAATACTCATTTTCACACTTTATTTTTAGTCCATGCTAGATGCACAGAACAGGAAAATCCAAAGAAGTCAATGCTGACATTAAAGGGTACCATCTAAAGCCACTCAGTTAAAGAAACCCTTACATAACACAGCTCTAAACCACCTTGCACGCACTACGCAAAAAAGGTTCAAGCCAAAGGCAGCCTGCAATGCAGTAATTGTAAAATCCACAAAAGTCAGTGGAAAAACATTAATAAGCCTCTGTAAGAATACCAAGCCTTCACATTTACAGTTATCACCATCTTAAAGTGGAAATCAGGCTAAGAACAATACATGTTCTTAGAAATCAGCCTAACGTTAATGTCTTGCACATCCTTCCATCCACAGACGATTCTTTATTAAGATATACTTAATTCTATTTTCTAGCAGATTGTATTCCCCTGCAAAAGTAATCTTGAAGACAGAACCTGCCTTCTTTCAAAACAAGCAGACAGAGCAAGACTTGTTTTCTTTGACTAGATTGCCATGTCATGTCCCATGTAGTTTGCCTCAATACACTTGGCATGTTCATCTAAAAGTTTTCCAATGTGCTTAAAAACTCTTTCGCAGTATTTGGACAGCAGTCTCACAGATCCATGTTTGTCCTCACTGCACATGCAATGCATTACAGAAACCATTCAAAACTCATTATGGCTTGCCACAATTTTAGTAACTGAATTCTGAAAAGGGACTTTGGATTTACCCCAGAACCTGCCAAATCTGCAAGAAATAAAAATTCACAATTTGCCTCAAATATGTTGATATTTTGCCCTCTTTGGGTTGCACCTACAAATTGACAGGAATCAATTTTCTCAATGTAATGACAAATTTCTAAAGCACAAAGGGGAACTCCAGAGGCATGTAAAGTATGATAATTTCAATTAAATTCCAGAAGCTATGAGAATTTATTTCAAAGAGTTTGTCTACACTGCCTTGAAACTTTCTGCTGAAGATGATATATATTTGCTAACCCAAGAGTCCATTTTCCACTGTCCAGCAGCTAGTTAAGAAGATTAATGACTGCTTTGTAGCTCCAATTAAACTCCTTTATCACCAAGAGGGACCAAACAAGTTTTGATTGCAAAAGTACTGCTTAAGAAAGAAGACCAGGGCTGCATAACACTGACATTTTATTAGAATTCATCTGTAACAAATGGAACTTGTGTCAGCAAAGAACTGATTTTCATACAGACTTTCTTTTGCCACCAATGTAACGAAGTAAGAAAATAAAAAGCACGCCTTTCATTCTGTAAAACATTTACGCGTACTACTAATTAGAGGTAATTGTATCTTTTTTAACAAGCCAGTTTACAAGGTAATTTTTTAAATTTTTCAGTCTATGCATCCAAAACAAGAGCAAAGAACACAAGTTTTTATTATCTTTGTAAAGACACTCCAAGCTTGAATGGCAAAGCCAGATAATGGATGGTTATGATGAGACCTGCAGCCTTCTGATATCTGTGGAGTATCAGGGCACCAAGAAATGAAAAAAAAAAGAAAAAGAAAGAAAAAAGAAGAAAAAAGGAGAAGATAATAAAAAGAAAAATGGGAGAGAATAAAAGGAAAAAAAAGCAGCTGCTTTTTTTAAGTAATTGCAAACTTTTTTTTTTCCCTTTTTATATGTTCTGTGTCATTTAAATACATACAAGTGGATTTTATAAGCAATTTCTTACAGATGGGTTCAAGTTATAACATTATTGGGTGTAGAATCAATAGGGCAGTGCATAGTACAAAGGTATATATAGAAAGTGCAAATCTCCTTAGAGGGCCACTCCTTCCCCCAGCCATCCTCTCCACTATCTAACTACTCAAATAATTTTTTTAAAAAGAGCTAAATTAAACTTTTGTATAAATCATTTTTATATATTTTGCAGGTATTTTCCCCCATTGCAACTAATTACAAAATTAGACATAACTACACATATAAACGTAAATAATAGCACCGTATTGGTTATGCTAATGAAACCAATTTTAAGCTTGGAAATGTATGATGTATGTAGACAAAGATGCACACAATTTAAATTAACTGTAGAATATATATATAAGAATACAGAAAGTGGAATGCACATCAATGATGCTAAGAGTTATCTTAAGAAACACAAAACCTAAAAGGAGTATTTAGTTGTACAACAGTTTTCCTCACAATTTGGCTCTGCTTTTTTGTACCTTTTTTTGTTTTTTATTCCCTCATTTTCTTTGGAGCTTGCAAGATGGTCTACTAGGGAAAATGCACCAATCCTTTTACAGATCCAGTGTGCAAGAACGTTCCCTAGTCTGTGTTCCCAAAATGACACTTTTTTATTATTTTGCTTTTCTGATTCCCCATATTCGAGTTGAAGAACGTAACCACATTACATAACCTGGCACTTCAATAATTACTTTAAAGTACAAATCAATAAAGAAGAAGAGAAAGAAACATAGTGCACATTCTTCTCTGGTTCAGATGTAAGTTATAGAATCTCATTCTGAGGTAGCCTTCTATAATACTTCTATTCCTATATATATATTTATATTTTTTTTTTGATTTTTTGGTTTGGTTTTTTTTTTTTTTTTTCATTACAAAAGTGCTCAAATATAATTCCTGGAGTTTGGTCTTTCATATTTCAATTTCTACTAGCAGTGGGAAAATTGGAAGAAGAAGAAAAAATGTTGAAATCATACTGACAAGCCATAGCAATGCTCCTATTTGAAAATCCATAGAAAGAATTCCATGGATACTCATGTACTGACAATGGCAGAACACACGATAGAAATTGAGGTCAATGTAAATGGCATCCCATAAAGAGTCTCAAAGCTGTTTACAAAATTTTACTTATTTCCTGAAAGAAAATCTACTGTTGTTTTCCAATATGTCCTATGGGCTCAGTCTTGGTAGACTTACATGGAAGCAATGGTTACTGAAAGCAATGCTTTGACTTTAGCAATTTGTCAACACTAGTGAATAAGCAGGACTTGGCCCAAAACAAATAAAAAAAAAAAAAAGAGAAAAAGAAAGAAAAAGATGCATAAGCACTGCTGATGTCAACTACTGCTTCTGTGCTGCTACATCTCTGCAATGATAACACTATAACCAGTTACACAGTGGGTTTGAAAAGCCAACCATAAACAGATTTTCAATTTGTGGGCTGGTCTGTTATTGGAAATATGGAAAGATAAAGGGCCTTGACTACCTATGTGTTTTGGGTTATCATTTATTACCATCCATACTTGATTAGAAACTGGAAATGCATATTTTTCAAAATTGTCTGGTACATGTATTAAAATGTTTGAAACGAATAACAGAGATATAAACAAACCGAACCAAATACAAATGAAGGCTAACTTAAAAAAATGCTATTCAAAATAGGCATCAAATATAAGGCACTCTAAATGTAAAATTAAAATAAACCCCAGCATCCCCAAACAATGCTGTATGCCACAAAACGTTTGATTTCACAGAGCAATGTGTGTTTGGCTTTGCCCTGTTACATACGATAAATGTAAATTATATAGCGCACACTATAGACAGTATACTATTGAATACAATTTTAAAACATCTTAATAGCTAGTATATTACAACATTCTCCCCTCCTAAAGGGATATGCACTGACCTTTCCCACATGCACACCTCCTACATTTAATAATATGATTTCTTATTGCACTATAGTGTTACAAATATTGAACTTCACTTGAAGCCTAAATCACATACTCTGTGTGCGTGTGTGCATGTGTGTGCACGTGTATGTGTGCGTGTGTGTGTTCAAGTGGAAATGTGGATAGAAATATTATTTAAGAGAGAGATGTTCAAATATCAATGATGTGCATTCCTCACTTCCCTTTGAAACAGAGGTTTTATGGACCTTAAAAATGCAGAGATGATCAAATAGGAGTTTGATATAATTGCAATATGCTGAAAAACTTTTCCAATGCTTTGATAAATCCAGGTATGTAAGAATTGATATGTTTATGTGTATATGTGTGAATATCTATCCATCTGTATCTCTGTAACTATACAGAGTCAGACAAGGGTAGACAAGAATACATAACATATATATATATATAAAAAGGGAGAGAGTGTGAGTGTGCATGTGCATATGTGCGCATGTGTGTGTATGTGCTAGCAGCATCTTTATACTTTGCGCCTCCCTGTTGATTCCAAAAGAAACCAAAAAGCCCCATTTTGATTTAACTGATTACAATGAATATTCTCTTAAAGAAAAAAACAAATAAAACTATAAAATTAATATCTAACAAGACTGTGGTACTGTAGGACTGCACAAAAATGTGCAAATTTTCAAAGTATTTAACATTTCTACAGCACGATATTACAGATAACAGTTCTACAGCTTGAAAAAACCTATATTATTTAAACAAAAATATCAACAGTTATGCAACCTTTTCTTTAATTCACTTCATTGAATGATAAACTCCTGTTAAAAAAAGGAAAAACTTTACACAGTTAAAAATGAAGCACAGGTCAGCAGAATCTTTACAATACTAAAAAACTAAATCAAGGACTTCCTTTTTAAACATTCCCACATTTTCCCTAAAGTGTTATGATGAGCAGTATGACAGGAAAGGGTGATGTTGAAGTAAAGAGTCTGCTTTGTGTGAGATGCTAGGACCCAACCTTGCAACAAACATCTTGCACTGAACTGCAGTTCTCAAAACTCCTCTTTGCAAAACCATGTAATCCTGAACAAGATGATCATTTTTTCTGATTAATTTCCTCTTCCCTTTAACTTCAACCAATGTCGAACCCTTGAGGTATCTGTAAATGAGATCCTTCAGACGCCTCAATGGTCAGGATTCTTTTATTATGGTTAGGTTATTAAACTGTGAATTCTTGGTCCACATGGAATAGTTGTTGTTGAGTGGGGTTTTTTTTTTGTTGTTTTTTTGTTTTATATATCCCCAATAGTTTTGTTCTTTTTTTTAATTATTTTTTAAATCTTGTATATCCCCAATAATTGCTCCTTAGCTAAGAGTTAAGAAGTACTTCTAAAGCACATCATATGGCTCAGAAGCGGCTCTCTGGATCTTAAAGGGCCTGCAATAAAAATCCACCATGGGTTTTTATGTTGCATAGTGATCAAAGCTGCCCAGATATTCCAGTGCGGCTCGATAGCAGAACTGGTATTGATCCTGGAAAGAAAGAAAACAAAAGCATAAAAAAGTCAGTTTTTAGATTGGTTTCTAGTTTCCTTCAACAAGAGTGAATACTTTGTAACTACAAACAAATACACCATCAATCAGCAGTTCAGCAATGTTCACTTGCTAACATGAACAGAAAACTACTGTGAGTTATAAGAGATGAAGGTAAGACACTCATTTAATGCAATAACATTTTCCACAGAATGCAGCTTATTTTTGTGCAGAGACTATATACTCACCTGCTGACTGCCTGTTTTTCTGGATTAAAACAGTATCAGCATAAAGCTTTCTTCTGATGGCAACATACTAAGGTGCTTTTCCCCCATGTATTTGAAAATTAGGAGCAAAATATATAATCAATTCTACAGAAAATACAACACACTAAGTGACAAAGTCCATCAAAGCCTTAATATGGAATGCTACATGGAAAACCCTCAGGTTAAAATTCATGTTAAGGAAGCAAAGGGAATCCCAACCTTTCAGTAGTACAGACTGATGAAGATGTGAAGACATCTTCAGCCTATGGCAAGAAAAGGGGCTAAAAGAGAAATATGCAGCTAAAGCACTGCATTCACATGAAACGGACTGCATTTCAACCTACACCTGGAAGAAGAGAGAATTTTAGTCTGGTGAGAAATTTGCTTATACCTATGATGAAACCATTTGGTATTTTGTGTGTTTCTCACCCCCATGAAGCAGTCCTTTTGCATATTTATGTTATGCTGCACACTTACACTAAAATAGAACATCTGTGTACCCATTTGGCACTGCCACTCAGGGTTTAAATGGTAAAAAAGAAGGAACCCTCCCCAAAATTAAAGAGATTGCTCCAAAATATCAAGAACGCTTGCTCATTTATATGATAATGCTATGTGGTAACCCCACATAAGTCGCACTTGTTAAGATCACAGTAAAAATGTTTTTGGAGGCCAGGAAACTAATCAGATATTTGCTTCACTGAGGTAGTGTGATCACTAGTTTTTGTTTTCTTTCAGTTGGAGTAGTTGGAACAGTGGCAGAATGCACTACACATAGGCCTAAATTTTAAGCATTATGTGTGGTCCACATGGAGTTCACGTACTTTGTTGAATAATGATTACATTTCCTGGCAGTTTATACCAAATGAGAGATTTGTTTTCCACAGAATCCTGAAAGAAATCAGTATACAGAACACTTCCGCTTTCAGCAATGGGGATGAAAGGTAGCATACACAAATAAGTCAAAGCAGGGGGAGGGAGAATATATTGCAGAACTGAACTCTGTATTTGTCAGGTAGGCTCAAAGAAGCATAGTTTTTCTGTATACTGTAGTTATTTCTTGGAGCGAAAATGACAGAAAGCAGTCATTTTTCATTTTGCTTATCCACAAGAATGACAGTAATGGAAAAGAAATGGAATTAACTCTTCACTTTGGTCACAGTGATTTACTTGGCTAACTGTCAAGATTAAAAATAAGTATCTCTATTTTTCATAGAAGTTTTTATGAAGTTGTCTTTTTAAGAACAGGACTACCTAGCTTCTACTGAACAAGTTTAATTTTTTAATGGAAAATGACAAACTCTGGGGAACCATTTTAAATTTCACAGACTGTAATTTAAAGGCCAGTGTCAATCATATTATACCAAATAAATGTATGACCTAAAATTTTTCCCTTCTCTTGCCTTTCTTCCCTGCTCTCCTAACATATTGCTTTGGCTTAGTTCTGGTCTTCTGTTCAGAAATTAAAACAGAAATTAAGTACAACATTAACTGCTAATGTTTAGGCATTTTTTATGACAAGACACTGTTCCAAGCATGCAGGCCCAGGTGATCAGGTGATACTGCTTATCCCTTTCTTTATTTCTCTGTGCCATTCTTGTTAGCACAGGAAGTATTTACGCTATAGTTCTCGTGAATTCTGAATTTACTATTTTCAGGTGACACAAAGTCAAGAAAAACATGAAATAATACAGGGTCAGTCTTAGCTTCCAGAACAACAACAACAAAAAAACTCAGGGCATCCACCTGCAGAAATGATTTGCCACCTTCTTTATTACCACACATTTTTGCCAGGAAAAAAAGTTCAAATAAAAATGGATGATGCTTCACAAATGGTTTTTCTCAACTAACATAATTTAGGATCCACTATTGAAATGATTTTTTTCTTCCCCAGCCTGCAATAACTACTTCTGTAACAGGAAACAGTCCTTGCAGTCCCTTTAGGGAAGATTTTACTCTGTTGTCATAGCGTCATTATATGACTTCAGATATAAATGTAAGCACATACAAACTGTTTATACAGTCTCAATCTGCGTATTTTTTTTCTTTTTCTTTTTTTTTTTAACTCTGCAAATGCTGGTTTTTTTCCATCACTATAGTATATGGATACTGTTTTGCTCACCTCTGTCTGTACCATGGCTGGCCGCTGTGTCCTTAACATTTTGACTGTCTGGAAGATGTCTACAACACCTTCATATCTCATTCTTTCTAAAACAATGCTCAGCGTTATGAATACTCCAGTCCTTCCAACACCCGCACTGTTGCAATAAAGGGGAAAAAAAAGGGAAATGGATGTTAATTGCCAGTTAATGCTGGCAGAATTGGCTGACAAATTATGTGTAGTTACAACACACCATATGTGTATGAATTTCTATGTGGTGAAAGGCTCACTAAGCAAAATATCACAGCAAATTACCACATTGCATTTAAAAGAGTAACTGTGCTCAAGCAAATTTTATACGCTATTTAGTATGTCCCAACTCTCTAGTCTTCCTTGCAAAGTAACTCGGTTTTTCATCCAGATATAAAATAATCAGTGTATGGTGAAGGAAAATGAGAACATTTGTTGCCAGTAACACACACTGGAATTGACAAGAGAAAAAGAGACTAAAATGCATTTTACTGCTTGCTTTACTTTAGTCTGCTCATGCATATGCCCTATTTTGCACATTTCAATGTGTTGTTATTTTACCTTCTACTTTGAGTTAGAAATAGTGGATGTTGAATTGATATTGAACTTTGCATGAACATTCCAATTTAAATAATGGATACATGAACATCTCAAGACAGCTTTTATTCAAGTCTGAGTGTTGATCTTTGCTTTCTAATGATGATATTCAGATACAGTGTCTGTCTACACTAGTCTTACATACCTTCTTTGAATATATATTGTTTGCTCTCTGTTCTGTCTTGAGTTTCTGTTATTAGCTTAAACCCTCAAGAAGTGATAGAAAATCTTGTAATAAATAGAGCCAATAGCTATCAGCTTTTTAAAATTAAAGAATCACTTATTCATGAAGATTACCCTTGGTCAAAGATACATATAACTACACAGAAAAAAAGACTTTCCAAGTCTGAACTTCTATGGGTGGAAAGTAAGCATGCTGTAATCTTGCAGTTGATCCTAGTAATTCCACCATGTTTTCTCCAGTCAGATAAACTTGGGATGCCGAATATTTATGAGACCTATTCACCAGCCTTGACAGTGGAAGAACATGAACAGCAGGTAAAACCTGAAGAACTCTGAATGTTCATATGAACAATGACAGAGATCAAGTGAATTCATGAAATTAGTGTGGAAATTGAATGTCCAAACTGTATAATGCTGTTTTAGTGTTTGGCCTACATTAGTGTATTTCTAGGGCTATTAAACATATGTAATCACATTTATCAATTTTGCACAGCCTGCGTGCCTTCACACTGCTGAAGCTAAAAGACAACTGACAGGACATGTGAGAAAAAGTTAAATGCTGTTAGTGCTGATTTACCTATATGGCATGGCAGCAGTTCTGGACATCTAAAGCAATTGCAGTGTAAGGTCTCCTTTCCCTGATGAGGTAAAGTAGAAATCTAATATTTAAGAATCATCCTGAAAAATCCTGGAAAAACATCGTTGGAACCTGCTTGGACTTCACAGAGCTGATGACAGTGTGATCTAAACCAAGTAGCCCAGACTGAAGAAACCAGCAGAATGAATGCAGATTACCATTTCACATTCTCCTTGTTCCTACTCCTGCTCCACCATTAAAGATATCCAACAAAAACCAGCATGATTTTCTTAACTGATGAGAGGACTTCTGGTCACATGTATTAGACAAGTCTTCACTACTTTAAAAAAACTACTCAGAACTCTTGAATTCAGCAAAAGGAAGGAATTTATTTGTTGTCTTGTGTTCTTAAGAAATCAGCAAGTATCTAGAGATGCTACTTAATGAGGAAGAGATTCTAATATGGAAAGATTACAATGCTTGCAAATCCTAACTAGTCATCAAGTGTAATATTTTCATAAAATGTTTAGGAGACTGATCCTGCTACCCTGAGATTGGCCAGCCTATTTTAACACTGCAACAATTTCTGTCAAAAAATGCCTAGGATTTCTAAAGAGTAAAGATACTACTTCATGATGCAGCATGGTTACCAAAGTTTTAACAGAAACCAAAGTTAGGATGCTTTAATTAGCCACGAGAAATCACTGGTATTTTCATAAAGTTTGTTACTACAAATACATCTTGGATGTATTCTGAGAAAGGTTGGTCTTCCGCACTGTCCAGCTAAAAGCTGGAATAAGATGACTATAAATATGTAACATTGAAGTGAAAATTTTGCTTCAAGGCGAACAGTTCTTTGTTCTCTTAAATATTTTTAATTATCTGTCTGATGAGGTTAAAAACTTTTAAATTCAACACAATGACCTATTTGTAAAAATAGTATGGAAGGGGAAAATTTAAAATTGTGGGTGGCAAAACTTAACTGTGTAACAGAGAAAGCAAGCTTGTAAAAACTGTGTACAGTGGGAAGAAAATCAAAAGTGCCATTAGGGGAGTTTTAATTCACTTTAAAATTCATCGTGGTACAAACTGGAGGCATTAGTACAGCAGTTCTACAGAGACTAGGAAAGTGCAAGTATCCAGGATGTTGTGCTTTCTGAAAGAAACAAATAGACTTACTAATTTGCTAAGAACATTTCCTATTTATGTAAGTTGACTAACACTGATAATGATGATTAGCATTACCAGTCCCTAAATTTTCATTACAATGATGATAAAGACATTTAAAGGCCACATCATGATTAGTTACACTGGATTTGACTCATAATTTTAGCATGAAAGATCACATCCATTACTTAATACTCCTGTGCTCTCAAAACTCATTAATGTCAAAGAATAAGGCTTATTCTTATCAGGGCTGTCCTGCAAAAGGAATCCCAACCACTGCTCTGCAATGCTATCCTCCTAGCAAGCCATAAAACATTTTACGCACTCAAAAAAGGTAGGATTCAAGTAGTCCAATTCATTTATTACATCAATCTTTCATATTAGGGAATCATAAAGAACTCTGCTTCTGTTACTCTTGACTTTGGAAGGATGAGAATCTCTCTCCAGCTGTAGATTCATAGACCCTAGTAAGCTCATTCACTTTGTCTTCACGCTCGTATTGGGGCATTACTTGGTTTGCAGTATGGACTTAGAACTCGTGTCAGTATTTTGTATTTCCATTATATAAATAATATTCAGTCTACCAAAAATAATTTCATATTTCAAAAATGAGTATCTAAAATCCTAATGGAATTATAGAAAACAATTTATTAAACAAGAGATAAAAGATTAAGATATTATTTTTGGCCATCTGCTATGGACTCTAGAGAGAATCTTTCTTACTGTAAAGAACATAAATTAAAAATACAAGAATACTAAAAACCCCACTGTGGATTATGCCTACACACCCTGAAAGCTGTTTTCATCTACACATCAGTTATAAAAGAATTGAAGAAAGTCGCTGCATCAAAAAATGAGCATTAAGTTCTGAAGTTAGAACTCATCAACCCAAACCTCTACGACTTTTTGATAGGCAAAGCTTCTAAATATCACTTTCTATTCCATTCCCTTTCTTGAGATAGCTACCATTTTTATTTGTCTCATTTTGATTGCTACTAATGTGCTACTGAGGTGTAACTAGCTTGTTTGCAGCTACTAATTCCCACCAAAGGAACAGCCTCATTTTTAATTTTCGGTGGAGAAAATATCAGCTATAGCAGGCTGTGGTAAGGTTCTCTTTAGGCTTTCTGTGCACGGCACTGACCAGATTGCTTTTACACTGCATTAGAGACATTTTTAAGTGAAGAAAAAAATCATGTGTTTCCACATCTTTCTGAAGAAACATTTTGATGGAAATGGAGTATCACAGAACAGTTTCCATTATGTAAAGCAGTTCATGGTGTTCCTTTTTAGATTTTCTATTTGCTTACATTTTCTAATAGTTCACCTCTGAAATTCCATTTAAATATACACCTTTGCCATAAGCAACAATCAGGTTTAGAAAAAAAACAAATCTATGTATCAGTTGCTTTTAGGCTTTGTTTACTTACCTGCAATGAACTGAAATTGGTCCATCCTGACCAAATTGCTCTTTTGTTTTATGCACTTGGCCTATGAAGTCAATAAATCCTTCTCCAGACTTTGGCACTCCTTGTTCTGGCCAGTCAGTGAACTGGAACTGCCTCACTGTTCGGGACTGGCCATCCTTTAACAAAAGACACAAATAATGTATCACTAAAGCACATTGCAGTGGCTTCAAGTCAGTCAGTCAACAATCATAAAGACAATCACAAAACAAGGACATTGAGAGGTGCTGGGGAATGGCTAAGATTACATTTATGAAAACTCTTTCAATTGCAGTACTAGATGGAGCTTTCGTAGACATTGGCCTGGATGTGTAGTTTCATTACAACATTGCATGGATTCCCTTCCCCACTGCATAGGAGAGTTGTCTGACATTGTGTAAAAGGTATGTCTGAGGCTAAAGGCACAGGGTATAGGACTTTTTTGGTAAGTTATGTTTTGAATCCTATGGACTGAAAATTCCTTTAAATATAAATCAGGTTATCCAATCTGACTTTCCATTTCCTAGTTGGCAGGAATATTTTTACTGATAAGACTTTAGTCATTGACCTCCTTGCAGACAATATCTTTAACAGTATGCTGCTTTCTATGATGTGAACATTTTGCCTGGAACAAGATCGGTCAAAACAAATCAGTTGTTTAATAAACCACAAATTTCCCTTTAATAATTGTTAACTTAATTCACAAACAGCTTGGAGTCAGTTAAAATTGAAAAGGACTTCCTTTTACAAAACAAGCCATGTGAAGCTCTTCTATCCCTGTGTTTAGGAATACCATTGCTTAAAAGTGCAGGATACTCCAGTTAGTTATTTTTTATTATAATAAGGCCATTGAAATTATTAAATGCTGACTTCCACTGTATGTCTGTTCAATGTGTAATAAGTCAGGACAAGGGAAAAATACAATACAAATGGATAAAGTAAATTTATCCTGCATTTTTAAACACTGTGCACAATGATTTTGACAATGTCAATCTGTACAGTTGAAATGTTCGAAAGCATGGGCATATGGGCTATGGATGTTAACTGGTGCCTCTGGACATTATGTCTCCTAAGCATTCACCCTTCCAGGTCTTCTACTAAGTGAAACCCATGAAAAATGAAAATTACTACAGGAGATTCTCCTCAAAAGCAACAAGTTATGCTGGAGGCAAGAAAAATCTTTCTCTTTTTTTCCCTCTACCACAAATGGTGAGCTATTACAGATCTTTAAAATGAAATAGAAGTGATTTTAAAAAATAACCAAAGGAAAATCCAATAGTTTGCTTTTCTGTTTCCTTTTCTGTTGTGGGGTTTTGCCTTCCATGTCTCAGATGAGTAAGGAAAACAGAAAAAGTGTGTGTGTGCCAGCCACTGACTGTGAGAGGACACACATACTTTCACTACACTACTGTGACAGTTCAGTAGTCTGTTTCTGTGGTATGCCTTTTGCCACACACACACAAAAATGAAATGTTTGAAAACATTCACCCAGTATGATTTCTTGTGGTCATCAACAGAAAGGACTAAACATTTTCTTCCAACATGGGATTTTCTTAATATAAACGTCTCTGATAATAGTCTCTGTGAAACCATTTTCCCCCCAAAAAACCATAATAAAATTGCATTCTGCAGATAGCCTTAGGCACATGACATTAATTAATCAAGAATACATAGCAATATGGTGAGTCCCTACAAAATAACGTCCTATTGTTCTAAAATAAGGAAAGAAAACCTGAAATCTGACTTACTTGCCAACAAGTTGGTTAAGGAGATGGAAACTCTTCAGCAATTTTTTACTCTGACTTAATTTATACTACAGTAACAGTAACTTTTTTGGGTTAGAAAGGGTAAGAAAGACAACACTTTACTTAAGTTGAGTCTGTCACTGGAAAGACCACACAGTCTAAATACAAATACCAAATTTTATTAAAATCTTTACTTTCAAATATTGTGACAGTTTGCACAGTTAGTTATCAATATAAGTGTCTTCAGATCCCTATGTAGCACAGAGGGCTTTTAATGTATCATCCTATTGATTGGCTAACCATTCAGAATTCTTCTTGCTCCTTGCAGGGGATATTCAATTGTCTTTTGATCAAGCTGGAGAATTTATGATACTTTCTTACATCCACCACTAATAGTTTAGCCTTAAATGAGACTGGCCCAACATATTTACCTCTGGAGTTTACAGGGAAAATGAGTACAAAGCAGTCCAAGCAGCAGATTGAAACAAAGGTCAGTTTCACTGTACAATAATTCACAGTTCAGTTTCAGAAATAACAGGGAGTTCCACACCAAACACTTGCTGCTGGCACCTACAAAGGCAGTGTGCCTCATTTTTTGTTTCTGTGGAATAATTGGTCAGTATGGCCCTGCCAGAGCATGGATGGTATTCTGACAGTATGGATGGATTTGGAGATGAAAGGGAGAGAAGAAGGTTACAACCACTGCAGCATTACTCTTCTTTGCAACAATTTAGTTAGATGATCTCAGTTACAGGGGGTGACAGCCACAAAAGCCTAACTATAACACATACTTTAGTAAACAGTTCCTATTTCTTTCGGTAAATTTGGAAGGAGGTATAGTTTCCTAGCATATCTACAAAATTTAGAATGGTGCTGTCAGCTCACCGATGACTTTAGCAATGTTTGGACTGCCAAGATGCACGCATGGTTAACACTTTTTAAAAGATGTATATTAATATCAGGCCAAACAAAACTAGTTCTGGTAAATTTAGTGATTTGACCCTTTCAGACTTTTTACTGGCTTAACAGATGTAAGTAAACAAGACTTTCCTAAAGACCATACTTCAATGTAAACTCTTGAAAAAAGTATTTGGAAATATGCTCTGTTTGCAGCTAGTTCAAATACATTTGTGCCTTTTTGTTATAGCTATTATTTTGTCATCAGATCTTGGTGAACTATGTCTCATAATGCCTCTCCCAGCCTGAGACAGAACAGATTTTTAACAGAGAGTCTATGAAAACTATGAGCATATTTGTAGTGAAATTGGTTTTGACTACCTCTGCTTACAAGTGTGCTTAAAGACTGATGCTAGGAGCCTGCTCTCCACTTTTGTTAAGCACGAATATGTTAGAGAAGATATGAGTCATATGAATCTTACTAAATTTCAAACAGAATGAAAATCAGATCCAGTGTGTCTTCAGTATCTTTACAAAAAACTACACCTAAATCTCATTTGCTAAATAGAAAGGGTCATAGGCTGACTTGGTTAGTGACAATACTATCCAAATTTACTTGATGCTTACATTAAAAAGAAGCAGTCTAGCTAAATATGAGAAAGTCTTATATTTTGGATACTGACTGGCAACTCTGAGTAGCCGCTCATGTTATTCTTGGACAGTGCATCCCGCTATTTTGCTTGAATTAATTATTCCACAGTGCCTACGGAAACACAGGCTGTCAGTGTGTTTTTCTGCCATGCAGACTAAAGTGCTAGAAGTGAAAAGTCTGAGAAAAGCCAAATATATATTAAGAGTTTACGTATGTTTAAACTTGTATCAGGGCTCAATTTTGGACTCAGGAATTCAGATAAGAAATGCAGTATTAAAATGAGGATGCTAGGGTCACAGCTGCATGTATCTACTCTGCAGATATACTAGAGTGCTGAAAATAACCTATATGAAAAATCAAATTATAATGTGTAAAGTTTGTCAAGCTTTTCTTAAGAATGTCATTTGCTCTGCAGTTTTAAAATCTCAATGTATTAACCTTCATACTCACTCAGTCTAGAGGGTGGTGCAAAACAACATATATACTGTTGTACATAGCAAAAATTATACCCAGAAATGATCAACAGGGGAATGAGAAAAAAATGGAAAATTGTCCTGAAATCACCTAATGTATTTTGGTACAAATAGTTGTTCAGAACTTTCCAAAGCTGTGCTGCCCAGATGCTAGATCTGAATGATGTCAACTGACAGAAAGATCCCATTCATTTCGTAATAACTATATCTGCTTTTTCGTTATTGCTTGTAGAAAGCACAACTCCAGGTTTCTTTCAATAATAAAAATTGAAAAAAAAAGAGGGAAAGAAAGAAATGGACATTTTCTTTTCAACTTATAGGAACAAGTGTAATGTTAACTTACCCTTGCATCTGTAACCTTGAATTCCCTCAGAATATACTGTGGCATGTTGTACTCTGCCATTGGATCTACCACAAAATACTGGTATCTGGCTGAGCGCTCTGCAGGCCAGTATTGGTGGCATTTTTCCTATAAAACAACAAAGCATAATAAATTACATGTAACTTGAGAGCACTACCACAAACTGTGTAATATTCATGGAAAGTGCCATTAGTGACAGGAACATGAGCCCCTTGTGTTGGTGTGAACATTAAATTCTGCATGTAGAGTTAAAGATTATCTTTAATATTGCATTTCAGAGGTGTTCTTTCTGGTCACTGTATATCTGAACTTGTTTACCCTTCTGCTCAGTTTTATTATCTATCAGTGGCAAGAGCTATCCCTAGCCTAATTTTCAATACAGAATTTTAATCTCAATTTAAATCTTGAGACCACCTTCAGTTCTCCTTATCCTGTTGAAGACAGTTCTCCCAGCCTCAGTCAAGACTCAACCTCTGCATGCATTAGCCATGTCCCAAATAATCTCCATTCCCTCAGATACCTGGCCTAACTCAGATTTCACTTATCACAAGCCAACTTTATCTTGATGTAATCCTGTCCAAGCAGTAAACTGCTTCATTCTTTCCAGTACACAGAGTATCAACTGAATGAGTTTAAAACTCTAAACTGGGTGCTGAAACTTTAATGTTCGGCATAGAACACACATTCTTTTAATGTTGTTACAAGGAGATCCTGAAACAGTGAAGCTTCCAAATAAGAGATAATCTTTCTTTTTCAGTAGACAGCAATATTCTTGCTGCATACTTCAGCATATCAGCATGGAGACTCAGTTGCAGAATCTCATTGTGTCCCACAACAAAACGCTGTTTTGTTTGTCTACTGCAACACATGGGCAGATTGGAAAACTTAGGGACCAAGAAAGTCACTGATATTTCAACAGAAGGAACCTAAATTCTTCTCTTTAGACATTACCAACAATGAAATACTTTAATAAAAAGAACACTTAAACCAACATTTTAGCAAAGGAATAATAGAACAGTACTTACTCTGCCCATTTCTCGCAGCTTAGTGAGCATGACCACAATTGTAGAATTATGCTCCCAGAGCATTCTCCAGAAGTCTTCAGTTGTTTCTGCTAAAGGACCCTGTGTAGCTATGTAAGCTTTTTGTTGTCTAAGTTGAAAAGAAGGTGAATAAAGAAAAATATTTTAATCAAAGAAGTGAATTGATATACATGTTCTGTTTATATGTAAACATTATCTAGGGAAATGTATATACTATTAATAACAAGCACATTAAAACCTTATTACGATTGTTTAATCAAACTACAGATTTTTATTTTTAGAACTTTGAGAGAAAAATTACTCTGTTAATATTATGATGTATGTCTTTATTACTTAAATTTTAATGCAAGTCTAATTGCTCAATTTTGCATGCTGTAAAAAGCACTTAAGAAACACTTAGTTTTGCTGGTTCGTTTTGTAGAAATAACTGTCTAACAATCTATTAAATTTAGGAATTATAGCATCAAGCAGTTTCCTTATTAACTCCTCTTCAACAATCTGATGCCTGCAGTAAAAGTAATGCAGGAAAATTTGGGAATGGAGTGTAATACATTTCCAGGCCTTAATATGCTACTGGTGGAAGCTACCACCGAGCTGTTAAAAGCCTCTGGATCAGCAGCTTTATAACATGATGACCAGTTTGTGTTTCTCTCAGTTCTTTCAATCAACAGAAATACTTCAGTGGGTGATCCTGGGTGATTGGTCATTTCAAGTTATGAACAGAAGCTCAAAAAATGATCTCTGCAGATATGGACACTCAGGCACACCTAACCTCACTTAGGCAAATTATACCACTTCTCCTTCATGTCTTTTTCTATCAGTTGCTTGAGTCAGCTTGAGGACATATTGCTCCATATTGTCATGAGGATGCTGACAGGCTACACAACTGCCTATGTATAAACTGCTTTTGGTGGTTAGGGCAAGTCTTAGCGTTCCAAGATTATAGGTTATAACCTTGACACACAGAGTGTGTCTCTGGTATGTTATTCCTATGTATCTTTTTAAGCACAATGATTGTGATGAAATAGAGGTTCCAAATGATGAATGTGCTTAAAATCTTCATAACTTTCATTATGTAAAGCATACTGGGAGTTCTCTGTGGCTTGAAGACTGGTAAAAATGCAATGTTTAAGATTCTATGTAATTTACAGAATTTTTCTGTGTCACATGGAGGAAAAGTCTAACTCTTTCATTAAAATTTAAAAATACACTCAAACATGGCATGCACAGCCAATAACAAATACTAAATTTCAATACTAAGTTTTGTTATTTTCAATATAATTACACAATTTTGTAAACTTTTAAAACAGTCCATACGAGAAGATATTACTGTTAGTACCTGTATCCATCAATGAAACTGGCATTAATATAATCAGAGCCCTCTACTCCTCGGATAGGCTGCAAGCATACTCTTGTGGACTCATATGGCATAATATTGACAAGGCGATTTTTGAATTTATTACATGGAAGATTGGCACTGATGAATCTTGAAGTGTGAGCCTTAGAGCTAGCAAGACGCTGTTGAAAACAAATTAAGAGTTAAGGACAGGTATAACAAAAGAAAATGCCACTATCAGGTTTTATAATCTCTGCTCATTATCCGTTAATGAATAATTTCAATTTCAGACGGTTACTTTTACATATTCTGTTTCATTACCTAAATATTTTTAAAGCTTCTTTTAACACCTTATATAAGTTCATGTCTGAACCATTAATGCATATGGACAAATTCCAGTATTAAACCACTAAACAAACAAACATTTCAACCTATAATAATGATAAAGAAGCAGCAGGGTCAAATCATCCTCATTGAATGGTTCTTGCCCAGACACCCTTTGGGGATAGAATTGTATGTTTCAGAAAGAACCATCTTTCTAATTTAAAATTTTAGTCTGCTGATGTCTTTATCTTTTTATTTTATTACTGGATACATATTTTTACTGGGTTTTATGTATATTTACTAATATATCTTTTTATATATAAGAAACAATTGGTGGAGAACAGAGCAGCTTTAACTGTTACACCATTTGGTTTTGGTTATACACTACATAAAATCCCAGTACCTTAAATTCCAGTTCCATTCCTGTGACATTCTCGCCTGTTTCTATCTGTGTCAGCTTCTGGATATATGCATACAGGTTTCTGGCTGGCACTTCGGTATTTCCACATGTCACTGCCTCCAGCAGTGCATCATGGATAAAGATGTATTGGTCCTCAGTTTGAACCATGTAATTCCTCTGTGCTCTCATTAGAGTTACGTGGCCATAAATATCTACAGTCTTTTCATGCTTTATTCGCTCTAACATGGCATCTATCACAATGAAACAGCCAGTCCTGCCAACTCCAGCACTAAAAGAAATGAGCACAGGAGAGAAAATATGAAAGATTATTTCATTCATTGTGCTTACTTTTATGTCATTCAAGTTTTAAAGTTTCATAACACTGATTTGAACAGTACATTTTTCTGAATATGAACATAAGCTTTTATGAAAGAGGTTGCTGCCCTGAAAAGTAAACTCCTTAAACACCCATTACAAGCAACAGAAAATGTGGAATGTTACTATATGAAAGTTTTGCATCTTGTTGTTTCAGGCTTGACTAGAAATAGAATGTCCTAAAAATATATGTTCTTAGAAATGGAAATTACTGGAGATGATGAATCCACTAAGAATTCAAGTTTTATTTGTAGAATGATTTCTAACTCATTAAACATGTTGTTGTTGCTGTTCTGTTTATAAAGGTTAATTTATTGTCAAACAATAATGTTATGGAAAATGAGTCTTACATACTTCTGTCATGCTTTGGAGGTAAACTTTCCACCCCTCTCCCACCTTTGTTGATGGGGCTCCTTTTAACACAGGTTGTTCTGTCCTCTGCTCTTTCACCTGGCCAGGACATAATCTTAAGTCTTTGCAGTGGAGACTCATGACTGGATAGCTGTGCTAGCCACAGGCTGAGGAAATACATCAGCTGTCTGAATCAAATCAGACCATCTTTTTGCAACCATGTGTATAACTGAATTTTATGAAGTTTTGTTTCAACTATTTGCATACCTGTAGCTATACAAAGCACAAGGTAAAATGTAATGGGCTTTGTACAAAACTTTTCTGTCCAGAATTACATCATGCCTGTAAGAATGAATGATAGTTTTTTGCCTTCTAAATAATTAATTGTTTTCAGTTAATGACAAGAAATGCAGTACATAGTATAGTAAGTAACACTTTATAAACCTTCAAGACATTGACATTAGCTAAGAGAGGGATGTTTAAGAATATAACAAACGGCAAATTTTTGAAAATAAATAGAAAGAAACAAAAATAATTACAACCCATCTTCTAGAGGACAATTATATAAACTCCAAAAATTCTCACAGTTCCTATATTTTCCTGAGATAACACATATCATAAATACACCCTGAAATTGGTGAGATAAACATTCTTGCATGACACCTTAAGAATCTTTGCCAGTTACCAGCAAATTGCATTTACTTATAACCAAATCAGAAAGAAGTAGAGAACAGAAAGATACTTTATCTTACACAAGGTAAGTTTTGTCTCTCAGACTGCCTATTTACATATTATTAATCATGTATTCCTGACACCAGTTACTCCTCCAAGAAGCAGATTCCCTTCAAACAGCTGAAGACTTCTGCTAACAGACAAAATGCATCAATGTCAAGTTTCCTACCTGCCACTCTGACAAGTCTTAATCAATATTCTGGGTTTAAGAAAACTTACCAACAACATTCATCAATGGGAGTTGTAGACAAAGAAAATATAAAGGCAAACAAAATGATGGCTGTCCTAGCTAAACAGTAGTTAATTTATCTTGTATAATTAAAGCTATGCATTCCAGGAAAACTTGATGACATTAACATTGCTAATAATCAGGAAGAAAACATCAAAAAGCTGTTACACTATTGCTTTTGGGTTTTTTCCTATAAGGGCAATGAAATCAACACAACTAGCATACATTTGTATATAGTTTATATCATATTTTAAATAATTTCTTAAGTGATTAGTTTTCACGTTCCATTTTTATCAGCCTATCAAGTGCGGGCGAAGTGGGAAATATGTAGGTTTGACAGTGCAGATATCCCCAGTAATCTAGAATACGGTTCTTTTTCCTATCACGTATTAATGAATTGCTGTTCCAGAACCACATTTATAACTGGATATGCCAGTGTCCTAGTTCAGCAGGAGGGACCAGTTATCACTGTGTGGGGGTGATTAAAGCTATGTATTCTACACCCTCTATTCATTCCCCAAGAACAATGGACCATTTGCAGTAGCTGCCCAGGAAGTTGTTAGCACCCTCACACCCAGCCTGAGGGGGTGTGGCTGGTAATGGGGGATCAACGGTTCAACAATATCCCATGACTCATAGAGTTAATCACCCATTGTGTGAGTCCCCGCCCTGGGGGAGGGACTGGGTGCTCCCTGAGGGTGCATAAACGGGGCTCAGAAGACCTTGAGCACCTCTCGTTGGATCCAAACGAGCAGCAGGACCTCGACAGGAGGAAACCACTACTCTTAATCAGACTGCAACCATCACTCCTGACCAGACCACAGCTATCATCTGCACCAACAGGTCAGAGAGCCCAGCTGGCCGGGCATGACAGCGCCACCTGCTGTCTGTGGATATAAGTGCATTTCCCTTTTCGGAGAGTAGCCAAGAGGACCTTTTAGACTGTTTTGCCTTGTCATTTTGGGGTGGAGGGGTTTGTTGCAGACTGTTGTTGTAGATATATATATGTATATATATATATGTGTTGTGGTTAAGAACTGTTATTTTTATTTTCCTTTATGTATATTTTTCCTAATTAAAGTTCTGTTCTCTAAATTTAAAGGAGAGGGATTATTTATTGGTCAACATAGATATCTTAGTTCTCCTTTGAACTAAGACAGCCAGTTTTCAGATCAAAGATTGAAAAGTTCACTGGTACCTGCAGACCCCAACTGCAAAATTCCAACCCAGTTAAAAACTTGCACCTTCAGCTGGAATTAGCAACTCTCAGTTCTTCTTTTCCTGTCTTGTATTATCATTTATATTTTTATTCTTCTCATGAGCAAATTAAAAGAGGAATATTTATTACTATAATAGAACTAGCACAGAAGATATTTTCTAGTTTACAGATCTATGCAGATGTTGCAAAGATCATGACACCAGATCCAAACACATTACTATGCACAAATTTCATGATAAGGATAGAGAGGCTGACATTCTACATTTATTAAGGCATTTGGCTTCACTGTGCTTCTGACACACTCATCTCTGTATTATTTTATCCAGTATGATATTTTACTATTTTAAGGTATTCAGGACATTTCAGTTCTGACCGTTATAAATGAGCTGTGTGTCTACCAGACTACCCCTCCACATAAAAATGGAACCAATGCTATGAAGATTTCAACTTAATTCCTCTTCGGAACAAACCCTCCTAATACCTTCCAACTCTAAACTCCAACACCTTTTTATATAAAAGCAAGAAACAATCCTATCTTTATCCCCTGCTTCTTCTTCTCTTCTACTATCATACAGACTCCTTAATATGGTATGACACATCGCTGGGAAGCTATGCAGTTTGACTCCTTACTCATAACTCACTGTAATATTAAAAAAAAGAAAATTAAATTCCCTGTGTACTGTCTGCTAACCATGACAATTCAGCTAAGAAGAATAATTTCACAATTGTTATATTATATTGACTACATTGATACTTTTGTCATCAACTTTTTTGCCCTTTTGCTTTGCATCTCCTGATCTTGCTGTCGAACTTAGAATTTAAAAAAGTATTCTTTCATTTCAGTTAGCGAACAGTACTGTTATGTTTGTGAGCTGAAAACCTAAGAAATCTATTAACTAGGCATGCCTACTAGGAAACTATTATTGCTTAAAATATTGTCATTTACATTATTATAACATTTGTTTTCAATTTCTAAAAACATGACTGACTCAGATCCATGAGCTGAAACATGCTTAATGTTCTGTGATACAATACAGCTACAATTCACAAAAAGAAAAATGAAGAGGCATAAGGGGACCATTCTGCATTAAAATCACTGTATGGATGTGTTAAAGGTTGGCTTTTGTGATTAATTTGTAGCTGTTTAAATGATGACCCTTTACTGATACTTCAGTGGTTTGGCAAAGGAAGGCAGTGTAATTACCAGTATTCACAGATCATTTAATTGGAAGCAAAGACAGCAAAATATGGACGAAAAATCATGTAGGACATTTTTTACTCTTATCAGGGGAAAATTTTATTGAATATTACTCTTTCAGATTGAATGAAGCATTTAGGAACTGAAAGTACATAAGATTGCTTGTGATATGGCAAATATATAAAAAGGATTTTAGTAAGGAAATTCTGTCGTAGTTCTGACAAGAGCAATATTTGGATTATTTTTCCCTTTTCCTGTTAAAAAATTAGAACAAAATTGAAAATCTCGCCTCGCTCCAGGAAGCAGCAAAAAAGCCCCTTATGAAACCACTGAATATCCTTTTGAAAAAAATAAATCTGACCAAAATAACATAAAGACCTTGTGCAAAGAGGTAAATTTAAATTTCATTTTAGAAGAGATACTGGACTGCTTCAAGAACTCTGGTACTGGCTTATAAGAGACCTTTGAGAATTGTTCTGCAAGTGCACAGTGATTTTCTTCTCTTCTCACTGTGGTTATGTGGTTATCAGACAATAAGCATGGTATAGAGCACCTTCCTAGGTGTAATGCTTTACCAAACAGAAGACTTAGCCACTCAAGTTTCTTCATCTCTATGCTATGCATGAAGGCAACCACATTGGTCACTACCAGACAAAAACTTTGTAAATGAATAGAAATTATCAGAAAACCGGAAAATATTTCACTACAAGCAGATACAGCTCAGTCCAGAACTCACCCTATTTTTCACAGATAGTGGGCAAAAGCATGGGGGGGTTATAAATCAGAAGTCAGCCTTAGATCCTTCTTCTTTCACTGAGCTTTATGATGATTTTTCCTTTCAGTCTGTACATTCTCAGAATTCTAATATTACCATAAATTCTTCAAAGATATCTGCCCCAGATTTAAGCCCAATTGTTTGCAATATGCAATTGCAAAAGCATAATAATATTCAGAAAGTAAATTTGCTCTCATCTAATCCTGAGTTCAGCTCTGAGAGATCAAGGACAAGAAGCTGTCTTATGTGATTGTATATTAAAACATACAAAATCAAACTATCAGAAAGCTGAGTTTTCCACGAAGGTTAAAAACATAGTATTAGTAATGTTCAGAAAACCAAAAAGTTCTTTTAAGAGACCCTTCTAACAATCACATTCCATTACAGCACTTCAAATCATCTCACCAGACATAAATTAATGTTACATGGAGGAGGTGAAAGAAAATGATTATTCATCTTTTACTTGCAACAAAAGAAATAGGATTGTCAAATAAAATACAAACATTTAAAACAAACAGGAAGTAGCTTTTAAAGTAGTACATAATTAAATTGTGAAACTCATCATCACAGAAAAACAAATATGCCAAAAAGAAATTCATACAGGAAAGGATCAATTATTACCCAACAAGTTAGACACAACTTCTCTTGCAGAAATCTTTTGTTAGACTTTGCTGGAATTCAGATAGGCACTCTAAAGAAGTGCCTATCCAAAAGGATGTTTTAGACATGTTCTGGGAGAGAAACTGAAATTTGCTGTCTAAATTTGGTCTCATGGTCCCACATACTTAGAGAAAGCAAGCACAAGCATTCAATTTCCCAAATGCTAATCAGATTATCTTGAAATCTTGAATCACTTCTTTTTGAATCACACTTCTGCCTTTGGGTACCTGACACCTTTAGGACTTACACCATTGAAAAGGCACACCACTATTTTTGATACTTACTTTTTCTTTCTTAAAGTGGATAGATTAATATAGACTACTCCTACCTCCTTCTTTCCTGAAATCATGGATTGTTGGTGAAAAAAAATCTCTTATTGTTCTGCTTGTGAGATGGAATACAGCAGAAATTACACAATATGACAACTGAAAAGTTCATTGACTTTAATTCGTATCACTTATTTTTTATCAGAAATTCCTCAGAATTGATTGTTGACGCTATATAACAATACATGTCAAAATTCTTCTTTTCACAGAGGATTTTTATATATACACCGTACTTAATCATAATATCATCCACTTTCTGCAATTACTCAGATACATAGAGAAAAGGAATTAAAATAAACTGCATTCCCTGTACTGTTTTGTCTAAGCACAAGGATTTACTGTGATTTTTTATTTCAAAATCAATTCACAATTATTTTCCTACTTCTCTAAATGCAATCACATATATTCAGTATTTAGCATAAAAGAGTAAGCATCCTAAATATACTTTTTCTGTGGTATTTGTTGAGTTTCGGTGTGTATTTTACATTCTTTGTACTGTACAATGCATTCACAATGCATTCTCATCATTGTGCATTCCATTAAAGAAAGAAAAATCTAAAGTTAACTGAAATAGAGTTTGGTGAAATAGACCTTAAAAAATAAAAGTATTTTAAGGTTAATTTTAAAAACAAATTTTACTGTGACTTGATACCTTCAATTAAAGACAAATCTATTAATGAACAGCTGTAGTAAATACAGCAAATGATACTTCTGGATAATTTAGAGGAGGAAGTACACTGAGATGCTCTTATCAATAAATAAAAGTGAAGATTAAAGCACAGCAGCAAAGTCAAGGAACAAAAAATATGCTTCTTGTTACTAAGAACTATTTGTTGTTTTCTTTGCGGTTCAACCTGTTTTGCATTCTCAGAGTGGATTGTCTTGAGTTATTGTTCTGTACTTTTGAATATTTCTGTTCTCCAATTAAATTTTCATGTAGAAGAGGTATTATCCAATCAGTGTGAGTAGTAGAAGGTGAACTGATGCTATCTGAAAATGAATTAAAGAATGTGGGAAAAAATGTGTTCTGCAGTACCAGATAACCAGAAGACCTTGAAAGTACTTGCTGACCACTAAGGTGATTCCAAGTTTCAGAGTCCTCTAGAACTTTTCCTGATTTTAGGTGTTTGTATACCTATTGTGGTAAACAATTGTTTCTTTTCTTAACACCAACTGCCCTCAGGACTGTTTCTGTTTGGGTTTCAGAGCGACAGAACAGTGATGACATCTCAGATTGTCATCCAGACACAGTATTCTGTTTGGTAAGAACAAAGGAAAAAGACAACATATTACCATGACTCCTCAGTTCACACTGGCTTTTTGATTTATTTATTTTTTTTCCCAGTACCAATCACAGAGCCCTAAATGAACCTGTCTACAAATTCATTTTTTCCCTTTTCTCAGGTTCCCCCACCTGTCCCTGCCCTCCCATTCACCTATTTTAAAAACTTGGGAAAAATCAGAAATTAGTCCTCAAGCTTGAACTAAATACTGACTGTTTTAGATCTCCATCTCAGAATGTCTCTTCCTTTTCAATGGAAAACTGATATATCTAAAAGATACATTCAGAGGATAAGACAAATGTGATGTTTCCACCTCTAAATCTAGTTTAAACTGCAATGGTTGCAACATGGTATTAATGCAGTGAGATGTTACACACTAGAAAACAGGGAAGGAAAAAACTGAGGCTTTTCTGATGAGCTCATCGGAAGACTAGCCCTGTTTTCTTAGACCAAGCAGTGAAAAGATTAAATACCCTCTTTAATATCTCTGCCAACGCCCCTCCGACAGCTGAAGAGCTTGGTTACTGGTACTCATTACAATGTTTCTTAGCATCTGCAGTCTTTATACCAACAAGAATTCTCTGTAACATAGTAGAAAATCAGGTTGTGAGAGGTTAATACCACTTAGCATTTCACATTTCTTAATCACAACTTGTCATTTATAGGCTAGGCACTATTTTTTTTTTCCCCCCAGGATTTTGAAATTATGAGCAAAAATCATGGACAAGTTATAAGCAAAATAATGAAAGTTTTGGTGTAGAAGTTTCAAAGTAGCTGTAAGATGAGCTTGGATAGTATTATATTTTCTAAATATTAAAAGCTATTTTTAAAATTCAGGTGACAAAGAAAAAAATAGGCGTCACAATGCAGGATTCACTTGGAAAAGCAGTCACTGACAAAATCTGATAAGTGATGAGAGCCTGAAGTAAGTCTATAAAAATATGAAAAATGAAGAAAGATTAATATTCAGGACAGAACACTGATTGGAAAGCCTACATGAAAAGATAACAGGACTATTTTTAAAGCTGCATTTTACTTCTAGAGACACGGGAGAGGATTTAAAGAGACTTTCATGCTGATTACTTTAGATAAAAATACAGCCTGTTCAAAGTCGGCCAAACATGCCGGGCAGCCAAGTTGATGCAATGCATTCCAGTATAGTCTGTGTCCGTGGATATTCCGGAATTTAATGTAGGTACAGCTGGGAAATCTCAGAGATACCCCTTTCCAGAATTCAGCTATTGGGTTATAAAAATATTTTCACATTTCCTGCAGATGGCTGGATTCTTTTCTTCACTCATAATTTTAATTCAGAATTCATTACAGACAGCTGCTGGCTCTGATAGAACCTAATTGCTCTTTTAGTAGACTCAGCTGCAAGCAGTCAGATTTCCTTTTCCTTGGTAGAGTATATTATACATAAACATGGGCGGGGAAAAAATAACCAATTAACTAAATACATATGGATAAAATGACTCACTAAGAGTGCTGATCAAATAACATATAAAACTACAGCTCAGGTCAAAGGAAATTACAGGCCTTGTAAGACATGATAATATATATATGGAAACAATTATCATCACTAACATATTTGTAATTTGAAATAACACATGCCTTTGTTAAAAAAAATCTTACTGAAAATGATTACATTTTAATAAGGGGCAGGTTATTTCACTGAGTGAAAAATCATCAGTCTTTATCAGACCTGCTCAACTGAAAGCATTTGTTGGCCAAATCAAAGTCAGGCCTCAGTATGTCCACTGGGAAAAGAAAATATGGCTTAATTATGAGATTATTTTTTGCTGCCTCACCTTTTGCTAAAAAAAAAAAAAAGAAATTAAAAAGCCCCAAACAAACTGGAGTCAAGATTGGAGAGCAATCTCCAATTACTCCTCCAGACAACAGTCCTGCTGATGAGTCTGCCACAGGTAACTGCTGATTTAGTTCCCTGTCACCATTTTTTTTTCCCCATTGATAACTGTCTTACAGCACACAGTACCTAGTAAGGCTCAACTGTCTTTAAAAAGAGAAACAGTGCCCTGTTTTTGTAGTCCTAAATAAAGGACTGGGATCAATGGATTTTTAGTAGCTCCTGTCAAATATAACTTAGATTGTCTTTAACAAACAGCTGAAACCAAACAAAAATGAGTGATCACAACATTTGCTATACAGCAGGAATGATAATAGACTCAGTAGAAACCAGATAATGAAGACTCACATATAGATCAAGATTAGGTTGCCATTTCTAAAGCAGATCACAAGCCAAACTAGAAATAGACATCAAAGCAAAAAGAGAGGGACAGGAAGGAAGACCAGGGGGAGAACGAAGGTACTGTTACTCAGGCTATGAAAAAAGGGTGTGTCACAAAGGAGGGACCAGAGACAGACAGCCAAAAGACCAGGGATGTGAGGATTCCCTTCCACCTCCCTCCACACGACAAGTACTGGAAGGGGTTAGAATATTATGCTATCCCAGTTTGCTATGATGGATGAACACAAAGTAAAGTTGTAGACATGTAAAACATGAAACAGCACTAAATACTGCATTTTTATCCTTCTCTTATCCAAAGATATTTAGTGAAATGAAGGGACGTATGTTTCAAATAAAAGTATATAGATATCTTCTAACATAATGAGTGAAACTACTTTGGCACGGATAAAAGGTCAAAGATAATACTGCCTTTTTTTTGTTCTTCAAAATGTGGGTGCAATCATGAATATGAACAAAATATGAACAAAAACGTATCCACCAGTTTCTCAGGCAGATTCTAAAGGAATAAAGGAGAAAAGAATTGAAATTCTCATGAAGCAGAGCTGAACTAGTCACTAACTGCTTGCTAGTGGAGAGGAAACTTTACTGAAATACTGTTGACATTGGAGTTCTGTACTTTCCCCTGCAATGTCTGACATTTGCCATTGTCAGAGACATGATAGTGGCCTAGACAGACCACTGATTCTATCTAGTAATAGAATTCCCTATGTTCCTTCACAGATTTCTGACTGCTACCAGAAACAAATCTTACCCTATGCAGTCACAGCAGCTTTTTAGGATTTCAAAAGATAATCCAGCCCTAAGTCACACCAGTGGGGAGTATAATCCCCTGAACCACAGCCTAAGTGTCAACCAAAGATGGCTTTATACATATATGACTGATTTAATCAAAGAGAACACAAGCTGGTATTTTTCATTATTTCATCCTGCATGAAGTAATACTACTATTATTTGTTATTTGTATGTTTTTGAATTTTAATAACAGTTCCATTAATACTTTCTGAGTTTTAATGATCACAAATTATAGAAGTACATATTGTACATACAGTGACTTCAGGTTTTAGGAAAGGCTTGTTTGCTACGCAGATTCTAACTGATGACAAAACTTGAAAGTCGGTCAGCATCAGTTTCCTTTTTGTTTGATCCCTCATGGACGATTTCTAGACAATATAGCATTGTATTTTCCTATTTTAAAAACAGCAACAACAGTAACAACAAAAAAAACCAAACAAACAAAAAAAAGAAAACCCCAAATGAACAAAAAAACAAACCAACCAATGAACCAAAAACCTATCAAGATACCCTAGCCAATTTTAAAGGACTCTCCACACTGTCACATTAACTATGGCATAGTAATTCTTGTCCACACTTCCAGGTTTTCATATGTAAGTACCTAAATTTAAGGACAGAAACTAGAGACCTATGTTAATAAGACCCAGAGTGCTGTTAACTTAAAGAGGGGTAAGTTGGGGAAGGTAACTGGCATCTTTGGAATCAAGATCATCCTAACTATTGACACTCAAATTTGAAACACAGAAAAGAAAATCCAGCATTACCCCTCCATCACTGGATCCATCAACATACAGACAGGGACTCTACTTTTTGTCTGTATAATTGCAAGAACATAGCTCAATAATTAAATGAGAGCTCTTGCATGCTCAGCATAAAACAGCCAATGTCTTCCACTGTAAAGTTCCAAAATCTAAATTTTCACAACGTCCAAAGTTTTTATGGTGAGAATATGAAGGCAAGACCCAACTCTTGTCCATCTGTGATGCCACACATTATCAAGTAGTGCCTTGCTACACCAGTTTCTTTCATCTAGCCTTTATGAACTTTTCCTCTAGACTCTTTCTCTTTTTCCAGCAGATTCTACAATTCCAACAACTAAATGAAGACAGAGAAACCATCCAAAAAAATCCTATTCCACTTCCTTAAGCAGAGATCAAGCTCCCAAGGTATTAAACTCTGAAAGCCTCGGTACCTTATTCTCTGTAATTTACCTGTTGTAATGAAATAATTTCTAAGAATAAAGTTATACATAGAAATGAAATGACTCACAGTCAGTTACCCTGCATGGTCATAGTAACTGAGACTATTAATACATATGGAATACAATGAAAAACACGGACATGTACTCATTACTATATTTTTTATTAAGAGGAACTAAATATCCTTAGCAGGATCACTAACTATACATTTTTTAACAACAGCTTTACACCTATCTGCTTTTTATTCGTGAACAATAACTTTCAGAAAAAAGAATTGTTAATGAGATATACAGTGATTCACTGCTAACAGCTGGAGAGAAAATAGTGATATGGTGTTTTCGTATCTGGATGATACTCCATACAGTATATACAACACAGTATATACAATATACAGTAGCAATAACTTCTGAATAAAGACATGAGGGTAAAGCAGAGAAAGTTTAGAATATTTTTGATATTAAAATATTTGTCATACTAAAATGATTTTTCTATCTTTCCCTCTCTGAAGCTTCGAGCTGTCCAAGGAAGTTAGGAAATGTTTTGAGTTGCTCTCAGGATAGGGAAAGAGAAGGGATGAGAAAATTTTAGTATTTTTCAATCTTATTTGACAGATTTCTGAACATGAAGTGGGAAGATATTTTCCCCCCACTGTGAAAAAGGATAGGCAGTCATCTGCAACCGACTCACTGCATGGATTAGAAAATCAGCACTTATAAGGCCTATGGCAAAAGCAGTAGGGAAGTTCAAATGATACAGAGGTGAAGTACAACAATCCACGGGAAAATCACTGCTTTTGACAAAGGTTTTCTTTTCTAAGTGTTATCTTTTTGATCCACAAATATGGAATAAAAATTAGGTAAGTATTCTACTTTCAGAAACAGAGCATCACAGTCTCTTCTTTATTTTTTTTTTAAAATTATCTTATTTTTCACTGTGCTAACTGGTTATGTTAGAATAGTCAGACACAGATTAAATTAAAAGTCAAATTCCTCCAAACATCCAAGTTTTTCTGTTTGCAATAGCAGCATTAACAGTACCTGACAAAACTTCACAAAATATCTTAAAAATATGCCCCTTGGTGCTGGTATTAAAAAGAAAGATTAAAACATATGGGATTGCACTAGCATGTTACTGAACCAACTACTAAAGTTTATGTGGTGTTTTGAAAACACAGTGGCATAGAACTCCAAACACCCTCTGGTGCTCTTTTATTGTGATCTGATTAGCACCTGTTTGCCTGCACTAATCCAACTTCAAACGAAAACGTGTGCTTTCCCTGCTATCATTAGACAACACACTACAGTCTCACCAATGGAGAATCCTAGGGTTTTAGCTTGCACTTTTTCATTAAAGAAACCATTTTTTGTAGATCAGCTCTGCAAATTAGGGCAGCTCTGCAAATTAGGGCAAATCATGCAGAGACACCAGCAGGATTGAGGCATTACTCAACTTCTGTGCAAAGGGACTGAAAGGGTACTATTAAAATATAAGTCTGTAAATGAAAAAGACATCTATGTGCATCGAGTATTTCAACCACCACAGAAAAATCTTCTGACAAGTCACTCAAAATAAGCCAAATCAAGATTTGAACATATTGTATAAAGTACCTACAAACAGGTCTGGACTGCTAAATTTCATTTGTGGTGGGGTTTTTTTGCCCTTTTTTTTTTCATCCAGCTTTACCTTTATTTATCTGCTTTTCTCCACCAAATCTCCCACTGACAATAAGGATCATGAAACATGGTAGTTTATAACAAGCGCATTTCTAAACCTAGCTTTATCTTGACTGAGGCTCTACTGAACTATATTTTCTGGTAGTTATAGAAAAAAAAAACAACTGTATATATTTTTTCCTGGGAAAAGGGTGCAATGGCATTACACATTTATGTTACTATAACTATACCTCTTTCATGGAGGTAGTCCTTCCAAAATATCTGACTACATAAATAAAAATTCTGCACTTAGATAAGGCCTTAATGTTTCCTTTGGTGCTCTATAATTCTTTTAGCAATGATATATGTTTTCACCTTAAAAATACTGTACCATTAAATATATTTTAGCTACCTTTTCCACTTGAAAATCTGCCAACTTTTTGGCACAAGTGTTCTGGTTTGGGCTGGTGTAGAATTAATTTCCTTCACAGAGTTCTTGCCTCTGTTTCAGTGCATGGTACAGCCCAAGGAAGCTGGGTGTGTATTGGAGGCTGGGAGAAGACATATCTGGGACAGGTGACCCAAACCGACCAGAAAGGGACATCCCATACCATATGACATCACGCCCAGGATATAAAGCTGGGGGGAAGAAGAAAGAAGGGGAAACATTTAGAGTAATGGTGTTTGTCTTCCCAAGTAACTTTTACATGTGATGGGGCTCTGCCCTCCTGGAGATGGTTGAATACCTGCCTGCCCATGGGAAGAAGTGAATGAATTTCTTCTTTTGCTTTTCTTGCATGCACAGCTTTTACTTTCCCTATTAAGCAGTTTTAATCTCCACCCACAAGTTTTCAAGCCTTTACCTTTCTGATTCTCTCCTCAATCCTTCTGGTGGGGAGTGAGCAAGTGGCTGCATGGGGCTTGGCTGCTGGCTGGGATTAAACCACAGCAACGAGAGCTTTGATTGGTAGAATGTTCTTACAAAATTCTCAACATGGCTTTAACTTCTATACTAGATTCAAATTCAATACTGTGCAGGCAAAAAAACTGTTATCAAAAGCAGATGTCTAAATGACGTGCAATGATGTCTGTTGCATGTCCGTTATTAATAAATAACGAGTATTTTTGGGAATTCTGATCATATAATTGTGTAATTTTCTTTGCTCTTACCACAAAATATTTATAACAAAGTTTTCCATTTGTTTGATATGCATTTATCAGAACTTGTCTTATCAAGTCTAGTAATTTTCAATGGCAATACTTATATTCTTAGTTAATTTCACCAGCACTATGCATTATTTTGCTGATCACAGTTACATGAATAGAGTGCATTCAAAAATTTACAAGGTGGATTCTCCAGCTGTCAGTTGTTTTCAGTTCTGACCTTTTCCCACTAAGCACACTGTAAGTTATTAAATAAATTCTTCACACACTCAACAACCATTGCCTAGGACAGGACATTAAACTAGCTTACCAGCTACTGAGGCTTTAATACAAACCGTTCTGGAGCCACACTCGTGAAGCTGAACTACGGTCTCCAGCTCTATAGGATATATAGCAGTATCCCAAA
Source organism: Campylorhamphus procurvoides (assembly GCA_013396655.1). Classification (NCBI taxonomy): domain Eukaryota; kingdom Metazoa; phylum Chordata; class Aves; order Passeriformes; family Dendrocolaptidae; genus Campylorhamphus; species Campylorhamphus procurvoides. The sequence goes on from WBMV01009265.1 coordinate 59,141, forward strand.
ACCACGAGATAAACTAGAAAAACCTCTTAATCCCCCACCATGAAATGTACTGAAAGACAACTGCTGGTCAGTATTAAGGTGGATGTGTAAAATGCAGTAAGGAAAAGGTGAAATCTTTTACCTACTGACAAATACAGAAGAAAGAGGGGTTACTCTGTATGGATCAAATATAGATAGCTGGCTCTACTACTTATTCCTCACCCAGGCAGGGTGTACTTAGTTACCTTCCAGCTTTTATTTTCAGTTTTCTATTGTTTAAAAGTTTGCAGAAAAATGCTTCCAGAGATTCTTCATACCTACTCTTTATTTTTACTAAATGCATTTTGAAAAGCAACTCCTGTTGTGTTTATACTTCTAATAACATGTGATTATTATAATTTCCTGAGCTCTGAGAGTTTGTTAAGCACCGGAAGAAACACAAAAGAAGATGAAAGTGATGTCTTAGATGGCTTATGCTCATCACTATGAATTCAATGTTTGTGCTAGGAACTAAACTCAGATTAGTCCTTCAACGAGATATAATGGAAAAGACTGACAAGATATGGTCTTGTATTTTTTTTTCCCTAGTTGGTAGAGTTATAAATACTTCTAAAATCTGGATGACGAAATGGGGAAATTTAATGAAAAGGGACTTAGGGACTCCTGAACACAAAATGGGAGACAGTGACAGAGAAGATACAGAACAAAGACAAAGGAAAACTTAAAAATGCTGCAGTGGCAGACTAGAAGACAGCAAAGAAAGAAATAGAAAGCAAGAAATTTGTCAAGAACAGATAAAATATCTCAGTGGAAAATGGTGAATGGTAGGGGGCAGTAAAAAGTGGTGCATGACAAAAATTCATAGGAGAATGCTACCATTAGAACAACAATCTTACTTCAGAGAACTTACTAAGAAAAGCAGGAACATACTTCATATCGAAATGGTTCAGCAATATGATATAAACAGTGAAATGAGTCTGAGAAAACAGTGAAACTGAAGCACAGAAATAGAATATAATTAGAGGGGTCTACAGAATAAATATCAGTCCAGACACTGGAGAGAAAAAAATTGAAAAAAATGTTAAATGAGTAACAACGACAAGCAAAGAAAAGAGTGCAATGGAGAAACTTACAATGTGAGCAAAAGAAAAAAGGGGAAAAAAAACCCACAGAAAACACATTCTAAGAAGAAAAATAGAAAACATATAAAGCTTGCTTATTTTTTCTGTTTCAACATAAAATTAATTTTTATGAGCTTGAAATGAACTGTTTATGGATGTCTAGTACTTTAATTTCAAATAAAATGGGAAGGATTTTCATGTTGCTATATGTAAGACATATCTTCTAGCCTAAACATATTGTGATGATGCTCTGTTTTTCTTCTTTTGATTTTTTAAACCAATGTAATAACCATAGAATCATAGAATATCCTCAGTGGAAGAGACCCACAAGGATTACTGAAGTCCAACTCCTGGCCCTGCACAGAACAGCCCTAAGAAAATAATGTTGAATTTGAAATGGTAAAGTATTGTAAATCTCAGAATATAATGTTGCTGCAATATGCCTGAAAAGTGACGTCCACAGTAACATTACTACCATGAGAAATACACTTTAGTAACTTATCCTTGTTAATCTATCAGTTAGATAGTCAGCACATTAAAATGATGAGTTAAGTAGTACATTCATAACGTTGGCCTGTCCACACCACTTGTTGCTGAATGTCCAGCCACATAAAATTTTTAATTACAGAGATCCAAATTTTTAATTTGTCAGAAACCTGGATTCATTAATTCTGCTCATAGACAGGAGTTAAGAGTGGGATTTAAAAAGCTTGCTAAAATCATAGGATATATGGAACTCTGCTTCCTGGAAGGTTAGGTTGTATGAGGTGACTGAAATCTGAATGTCGCAAGTAATTATACGTAAGGCAAAAAGCTTATGTGTACCAGGTTATGCATACTGTGAAGTATTGATAAATAAGTTAATACACATTTTGGAAAAAAAGACCCTCAACAAGCATCAAATCATGCTACCTAAACTGAGAACCACTTTCAATGAAATTTGCATGCATAACTCATAACAAAGGAAAAATAATAGCCTTCATCAGTACCACTGAGTTATAATAAGCATTGAATTTTATTTCATCTTATCCAAGGACTAGCCATATGATTTTTAAGGACTAATTTGCCTATTTTTGCATTGAGAGAAATTAGGCAATTGCACTAACTTAAAAGCCTTCTCAGAGTGGGAAGATGAATTTCTTCTAATAAGTTTGGTTTTCATTTAGATTTTTTAATTTAGAGCATAGCATCTTCACTACTGAGGACCTCTGGTGTTATGTTATATAAGGATCAAGCTGATGAATTATTACTGAGACATTCCTTAAACTGGTGTTTCAATAAACTTTAAATATCTGTCTTCCTTGTTCTCTGATATTTTCTAACCAGTCTGTGCCTTTCAATATTGCAGGCTGCTTATTCTGTTTTTCTGTTGACTTTATTTTCTCATCTCATTTACAGGAGACTTTTTCAATCACTTTAAAAGTGTTCAAATTACCAGATTTCATTGCTGGTTTACCAATATGTAAGAAGTCAGAACTACAAGTGGTGGTTTGCTGTAATCCTTGCAATTACTATTCCTCAGGTTCTGGATGACAAAAGCAAGACTGGTTTTCACATATGTTAAGGATTTCTAGTTTCAGTGAACAGGTTGTAGCACCTCTGAAGCTACTAACTGAAGGTATTCCAAAACAAAGTTCACAAAAATCAGTGACTGTAAGAATTTGCTTTGAAAGGGACTATAGAGTAATGATGCAAGATATGACAACACAACCATGGAATGAGGGGAACACATCTTACTTCTATTATATTTATACTTATGTTCTGGCATTGTTCTTATCAACATTATTTTAAGGCTTCCTAAAAGATCTGCACTTGACAAACATTTCTATAGAATCCGTATCTCTTCCTCTTCATTTTTCTTACTCCTAAAACATTAGGAGTAGGTGGCATTTTTCTCTTGAGAGTTTACTAATTCATACTGTATTATGCTTGAAGAGGCTTGCTAGTCTGCAAAAATGCATGGAATACCCATTTCCCTGGAACTGAGCTCAGTGTGTTCTCAGGTACATTCCTTGCAGTTTCAGCTCCTCAAAGTCCTGAACTGAGAATTTAAAATTAAATACAAATTTAGGTTCCTACCTCTTTTCAATAAAAGTTCCCACTTATCTATCTTAATTCTCATGTTCATTACTTTCACATACCATATAATTTCAAAAGCTCAAAACCTGCTTTCTTCAATACTCAGGTTTTTAAGCCAACACTGCCCTCTTTCTTTTCATGCCATGTTCTGAATGCTGTAGACACATTTCTATTCTTCCTGCAGATGTTCTCCCTCAAGTTCTTTAGATGTTCTAAAATTAAATTAATCTTTCACAAACCACATAAAGTTCTCCTAGCCTATCCAGGCTGGCAGTGCCATACTCAGATCCTTGATTTGCAACGCAACCATTTTTTGCTTTGACAGACCTAAAAGTCTTCTGCAACAAAACAGAAAGCAGTAATCTTGACATAAGATGCTTTGAGAAAACTTCTGGGCTTACCTGCAATGTACAACCATAGGTCCAGCATCAGGTGGGTTGCAAGTCTTGACTCTTCGCAGGAAAGCTAAGAACGGTGTTGGGTGTTCTGGGACACCATGATCAGGCCAGGCAGTAAACTGGAATTGCCTCACTTCCCTTTTCTCACTGGAACCGTTCTATGAAATTTAAGATTTTTATGACAAAACTGCCACTTGAGATTATATTGACACTTTTCAATGAAACAATTGCAGAAACATATATACCAGTAAAAATTATTTAAATTATATTTGGGGCCAGTGAGAAACAGAACTCAGACTATGGAGGAAAATACAAATTACAGTATCAAATTATGTAAGAGCTTTAACTACACTGCATAATTGTGCATCACACCTGCCAGAGCTTTAGTTAGTATTCAGTTAAATGGTTTTTCATCATGAGAGCTCTGTATTAATTTACAAAACTCCATGTTATAAGGAAAATACACTCTGTAGAAGTCTAATTGTTCAGTGCTCTTAGTAGAAACAAGGGAGAAAACCGGAAGGAGAAGAAAAGGGGAAAAGGAGTGAAGAAATAAAAAGGCACGCAGAGAAGGCATGAAGCAAAAACAAGGAGGGCAAGATGGAAGGAGGAGGAAAGTGACAGGATGGGAAAGAAAAAATTGCCAACCTTTCAATTTAAAAGTATACTGTAACTATATACCAGTACATATATACCTTGTAGAGTGCAAATGTACGAACACAGTATGTTGCCAATTCAACAGTGTCTAAAAGGGTCACTTGGATTAGTCCGTAAGTTTCAGTGCCTCTGCTTGGCCAGTATTGATCGCACTTCACCTGCAGTGAAAAATAAATAATCATTTAATACATTTAATACGGATATTCATTACATATCTGAGTGTATGTAACCATAGGTTTTAAAAGTATTGGAGTTAGAATGGTCAAAAACTGCTAAGGATCCAACAGAAGAAATTTATTTTCTCATCCACAAGAATTACTCTTCTGGTAGTAGCTCTTACAATGTTTTCTTCCATAAACATGTATTTTTAAGTTCACTGACACAGATAATTGGGAAATACTAATAAGCACAGAAAAACACTAAAGTAAAAAGCAATTTACGGGAGCTTCAAATCTGACCTATATCTTCAGTAACGTGCTTTTCACAGTTCAGAATTTAATAACACTACTAATGCTCTCAAGGTAGAATATTTTTTAAATATTTGCCCTATTTTACAATAGTCCCTAAACATATACACTATTCCTTGTATATTAATATTTTGTATGCACAGGAATACCTCAGTACAAATGTGATTTTTTTTTGAGAAGTAATTTCAGGACACTGATAAATGTAAGGGCAGCAGCAACTATTAAATGCATTGTGAGAAGATAAAATTTCCTTCTCAGATCAGTGTTATGAAGCATATAACAAAAATTGTTCACAGACGTTTAAAAAACATGGTTTGGTGGAGAGTTCATCCATAAAATTTTAAAAGACACAGGACATTTAATTCAGAGAAATCTCAATTTCAAAACAACATAGTTTAGATTATTAACAAAATTATATAATTCTGTATAAGATGCCACATAAGAGAATCACATGTTTATCATCATTGCTAATGGTCAATAATCTGTTTCAGTTAAAATTGTATTTATAATGAAAGCTATTGTGAAATTAAAAATGCTGAACCTGCAGACCAATCAGAAAATGGAAGTATGGGGGTCCTACAATTGCAAATATTTTTTCTTTCAGTGACTAATTGGTCAGTCAGTCAGGCAGTCAGTCAGTCAGGCACTCAGTCTCTGCTCTACTTATAACAATATATTTTTATCTATTAGTCTTAAATACAGTACAGAAAAGAAGTCTAAACTGAGACCAGTAATATCAAATTACTTTTGTTTAATAAATGCCTTAATTAATCATGATAATCCAGATTCATACCAAATTAAATGAGAATACCCAAAATATAAGAAACAACAGAAAAAAAAGCAGAATCTCGCACAGTGTTTCCAATTAAAAACCAAAGTGAACCACCATGCTAATCCAAGGAAAAAACTGATTATTCTCTCAAAATAGAAAATGAGGATATGCATCTTTAAAATCATGTTCTCTCCAGGTTTTCTTTCTGCACAGTATTCATTCAAAAAACTACTTAGTATGCTTTCAAACTCCTCAGTCCCAAACAGTTTTTGCTCACAGATCATTTTATTTTGAGGCTCATAGGTCACAGATCACTAACAGTTCACAAACCACAGTCTGAGAATGAATAATATATATAAAGAGAAAAAATTCTAGTCACTGGAGCAGGTGATGAGAATTCATTAGTGGCAAAAAAACGGGAAACAATCTTTTATAAAAATGATAGTTTAATTTATTGATAAGGAACCGCAACAAATTGTTTATTGATTCTGCAGTATTAAAAAATGGGATTAACAGTACAAAACCCTCTATTATTACAAGGATTTAAGCAATTACTTCCTTGTGTGATTTACTGAAACAGTAAGTATTGCAAATACTGCATGAATATGCATAATTTAACTGCAAAATTCCTGATACTAAAGGAAGCCACCTTGGTCTTTGCAAATCAAATAGAAAGGTATACTTCCTATTGAGACATTTCAATATTGTTATAGGAAGTCTAGTTTCCTTGTATCATTCATATAGAAACAGTGTAACATGTCTATATTGGTTACCTGTATTTTAAATAAAATGCGGTTTATTACTAATTACATAAAACGACAGAATGTTTCATGGAAAATGTTGATACATAGTAACTGTAGTGTGTAATCTCAGAAATTACAGTTTTAGTACAACCTAAATATTGAACCTTTTGCTTCAATAATTTTTTAATTAATAAACACTCCATGAACTTTTAATTAAAACAAAAAATAAATGTCTGGCTGTGCCTTTGCATGTCTAAATACGAAGTTCTCTTCTTTAACCTGCAGTTCTCACATATAAATTGTACGCTCATAGAAGCAGTGCCAGATTGTAGAAAGCGGTCCTGAAAAATTAACCAGCTTGCAGTTTGCAAACAACAAAAGTTAACCACTTGAAAAGGACAGAAAATACTTATTTTTATTTTGCATAGTAATCCAACGTTAAGCATATACTCAGAAACCCGTAGAAAACTGCTCCTTCTCACTTAAGCTTGGAGAAAATGTGTCTGCTCCTTTTGCTGCAGATTTTGTTTGGTACTTTTTGTTTGGTTTTTAATGTGCTAGTTTATCTAACATAAACTTCAACCATGGTATAATTTTTCTAAAATACTTTCTGTGAAATCCAGTGGATGCAGACAACTGCTGCTGCAAGGAGAAGTTAGGTATTCAATAAGAAATAGAATTTGTAGACCAGTGTACATATTATTTGAAAGGGTAAACTGATGAAAATAACTCTCAGTTTTTTTAGAAAGAAACCTGATTTCAGATTCATGTGGATTTGACCTTCTGGAAGAGTACATGAAGCATAAGTCGATTGAACTGCATCTTTTATCCCTTTTACCCACTGATTTTTCTCAGAAAAAGAGGTCTTGTTCAGAAATGTGTCCTTATGTGCCTCCTACATTCTTTTGCTCTGTGATCATAAACCTTACATTCCCGATACTCCTAACAATTTAAATTCCAATTTATCTTTGTGAGAGATCAGAACACTGTTTTCTATCAGACTTCAGCAGCAGCAGAGAACCAAATAATACAAGTTAATTGGTAAGACACTACTTTCTCAGACAGAGTTGTTAAAGGCTTTATCCTAAGATCCCACTCTTCAGCACTTAAAGTGGGAAAGTTTACATATTATGTTTTCTTCAGAAAAAGATTCTCAACCCCTCTGAGTCATCCAAAATTTAACACTAAGTGGCAAGAAGCCAATTTTGAAATTGTTTGCCAAATGTGCTTTTGCTTTAGCTCTTTGGTTTGCATTTAGTTTTTCTGTAGTAAGAGCAATTTCTTCCTTACTTGTGTACATTGTTTGGAAACCAAATGTAACGTGGCAATGTATGGTGATGATAACACAAGTCTTCCCCATAAATACAATTAGAGCATTTATTTATTTTCATAGTTATTTTGTAATATAACTTTTGTGAATTTCACAATCTTCAACTTTCTCTTATCCATGTAGCTGCCAGTTCCAATGCTTGATCTTTTCCCTAGCAGATTATATTCACCTACACCCAATGTGAGATTTTCTGTACCACTAACTGTACATAAGAACACCTTTCACCAGAAATTATCTGATGTTCTCTTGCCTGCCACTGAAGACGGCAGGATGAATGAAACAGACACACAAATGTGAAATAACTCACCGGGGAAAGAATTTTTTTTTTCTGGAGAAATTAAGTTACAAGTAATGACAAGCATACTACTACTACTACTTTGACTATCCAATGATCATAGGTTGCATGCTGCCAAAACCAATTCAGCTAAGATCAGAGCAGCTCTTCAAAGACTACTTTATTAAGAAATGTTTTTAAGTACCATAGTAGTAGATATAACTAGAATACAGAATTAATGATAGGTACATTCGCTTAACCTGCCCCTCAAACATATGCATATTTTCTTCCTCTACATTTCTTTCACTCACACCATGTGAATCCATGTTCTTCACTGAAACAGAAGCTTTCATTGAAAGCAACACTAAGAGAATGTAAATGCTTTCTTTTCCATTAAAAATGAGAAGCTTGAGACCTTTTCAGACTTGAGGGCTTTAAGTAGCTACAGCATTCCTAAGAACATTCATGGATATTCACACTTCAACAAGTTACAGACACTAGGGACTGTGCTGCTACGCATCAAAGGAGCTCAAGGAAGTGTATTTCCATATGAACATATGAATACAAAGATTCCTGACATTCAAGGGTAGAGAAATAATTTTCCAGTAAAGTTCCATCATTCAGGCTGAAAGGCCCCTTCAGGTCATTTTTAACACACGAACCAGCTGTTACAGGCCATTTGAGATTATAAGGACAAAACATAGATCACAAAAGAGACAGCACACTAGTAACAGGCAGATTCATATAGCATATTTTCTGCTATAAGAACACTGTATGAACTATACTGAATCTGGAATATGAAACAGCAGTATGTAACAAACTTCTTGCTCTGGTTTTCTTAAAAAGACTTTTGTAGAAAATAGTTTCTATAATATTTTCAGATGATTTTCCTTCAAAAATAAAGTATCTCTGCAATGGTGTTGAATGACAATAACAACAATAATGCAATAAAAAAGTGCTGTCAGTTTGTAAAGGTAACTGCCTCAGACATTTCAGCTGATATTCCGCCTCCAATCATATACTACAAAATAATTTTCTGTTTTGTAACAGTGCCTTGCCATATAAAGATGAGCCTCACTTGAGTCTAAAGATTATAGACACTGACAATAGTATATGAATTTAGAATGCAAATATTAAAAAAAATCAATAAATCAGAATATAGACAAACATTTTTAGATCTTATATGAACAAGATTTGCTCTAGTGTCACTTATTGACTTCAGTTAAACTCTAAATGACAGATTAAAATACAAACTCCTAGTCAGCAATATGGCAGAAAACACTTTGAAGTTTTAGATTTTGATCTTAATTATAGTGGCTTCAGAAAAATAGTTACAAACAGGATTTGGAGGCAACATAAATGTACTCTAGGTTAATCAATTCATAACAAACTTTAGTTCTCTACTAAGTCTTCAAATCCACCCTCACTACACCTTCACTTTCCAAAATTTCTGATATCATTAGTAGGCTAACAGTAAATAGTGAAATATAATTGTTAATTATAGAGATAACTCCCAAACTGTTTTCATTCTGATCCTTATGAAAGAATGTGGTATCGTTATTAAAACAAAAGGAAATACATATTAAAGTAATCTTGAGTATGTCTAAAAGTGTTCTCTATCTCATTTTTCATCTTCATCTATACAAGCAAAGAACAGTTCAAAACTATATTGCTGATATCAACGTAAGTCGCCCTTTTTGAGCACTTCTTAACAGCAGAGAAGGTGGGGTCTTAGCGAATTCATTTTGAAGGATGAGTCTGTCAAATGCTTAAGTTCAACAAGATTTTCCAAAAAGGTCTTGAAAAGGTTTATATTAATGGACTGATTGTAGTAATGTATGCCTTACCTCAAGCACAAAGCAAATGAACTAGGCAAATACAGTGAAATTACAGAGCTAGAATATGGTTTTGACTAAACCACTTGCTATAAGCTTGCTTAGGGGAAAATGGCATTTTTTTAGAAAACTGTCAGTTTACACCTAACAGCTACGAGAAACCACTTCATTTATGAACACAGAATAATACCACAGAAAAAATGTCTGATTGTCTCAAAAAATATTTTTGGCAGTACCAGGTTTTGCCATACCATTTCAGGTAAGAGTCAGGTACAAATGGTTCTTGAAAGCTTAGAGTGGAAGTGATTGCACAAGATATCCTACAAAGTTTGCTGCATTAATGATATTGCATTTTGGAAGTTCTTTAACAGTTTAGCATAAAACACTTTTTCTGAAAAGTTTATTTCTTCTACCTAAAGCCACACAGGCAGGGAAAATGGTTGATTGCCATGAAATTTTTAAGAACCTTTCATATGCTGGAAGACTACCATGTTTTCCTTCACCCTATTATATATAAACCAAGTCAAAATCTTTCTGACTTTCCCCATACATAATTTCTCCACTTTCTTATCATTATTGTTGTCTGTTGGATTCTTTGTAATTTACAATTATCTTTTCACATGGGGCATTCATTCTGTATGTCCTGAACTCCAAATGTATATAAGCTGAAATAACTAGACTTTAAGCTTATGTAGAGGTGTTACAGCAATTCTCTCACAAAAAAATTACCCTGCTTATAGTATGGCATTTCCACAGCTATTTTGCTGGGTGACGTAGTAGTCTCAGTTTTAACTGAGGCACCTTGGCACAGCACTTCCACCCAAAATGTGCCTAGAAAAAGGAGCTCTAACCTTTATTGGATTAGATTCTTACATGAATTAAGCACCTATGACTGACTCCATTTCAGTGAGCAACAAGAATGTTGCCACCCTTGTGCCTCTGAGAATCCTTCCATAATAAACAGTCATATAGTTGAGTTTTACAATTCTGACACACCAGCTGGGAACTCTACCTTGTATAATGGTGTAGGAATTCTTGGACTGTGGCCATGACATTCTGTTACAGTCAAAAAAACCAGTACAAACCTACACATTGTTATTTTTATTTTTGTAAATCTGGTGAACACATGGTGCACTTGATTTAAGGCTTTTCTTTTTTTCTTTTTTTTCTTTGCCTGTTCTCTCATTCATTCTTTCTCTGACTCATCTTAAAATGCTGAGAGCACTAAAGAAGTGAAATAAAATTCTCATAGCATATTATTGATATAGAGGTTATTGGTTTGCCATTGAAATTGGGGAACGAACAATGAAAAGACTGTCCTATCTGCTAATATGTCTGTTGGCTGCTATGTTAACTTGCCACTTACCAGATAAAGAAATGCATATTTTTTTCAATTGCTACAAGGCATGGCTAAAAATTTCTTTTTCTATTTTTGTATGTTTGAATACATATTTCACAGCTTTTAAAAAAAAACAGCACATTTGTACAGACCTCTGCTGACTAATATCAAACATTAGTGAAGTTTTTCTGCATAAATCAATTACATTTTTTCTAAATACAGTAGAATACAGGTTCACTTGGGAGTATATGGATATATTCTGTAATGAATTGTTAAGTGCACCTATTGATAACTTTTATATTTGTGAAGATGTCTTATTGTCACTTAATTTCAAAGCAGCATTTTGACAGGTAATAGCTTCAATAATACCATCAAACCGCACTTAGGAGGAAAGAGCTGAAATTTGCTCCTAAAGCTCTGCACAACAAATGGAAAACTACTTTCAACAAAATCACGTAAAACTCTGCTGCACAGATAGTATGTGTTTGAAAGATCTACATGCATTTCATACAGACGTGAAAACCATGTTCTTGATTTTCTTTGCTTATTACTTACTGTTGTGTCTGTACTGTCTTATCTATGACATCAGGTACATTAGATATCAGACTACTCTGCCATCAACAAATGGATTAATGAAAAATGTCAGCAAGTTGTACATTTGGAGTAGAAGAATATAGGGTTCTTTCCACACCTGCCTTTATGTTTTCCTTGCCTTCAGCAAGACTTAGAAATCTTTGGTGGCCAGAAGTTTGTTTCAAAACTATTACTAGAGAGTCCCAAGGTAAAATTTACACTTTCCACTGTCCTTATTCAACTTGTTGGAAGCTTTGTACCAGTTGGGGTTTCATACTAGCTGACTCTCATTAAAGCTTCTCTGATTTAATCTATTATACACTCCTTCAAAAAACTCAACCAAACCCACTAAACAAAACAAATCCTTATTTTACTCCATCTTCAAGATACAAAGCTTGATCTACTTCATACTTCTACTGTCACCCAACCTCCATTTTTCTTTCACATGGAATAGCCTATAATCTATAAAAAAATGACTTGAAATACTTGGAGTGTTCTGACTTGTGGAGATTCAGACCTGTTGCTTGACACTTGGAACAACCAAAGTTCCTATTTAGTATTTCAGTAATATCAGAAAAAGTCCATCTGCTTTTTCTCATCACAGTGCAAGCTCTCCTGACTTTCTCAAGTACCAGTGACCAGTGTAGAGAAGCTAAGTCCTGGGACTTTTACCTATCCTTTATGTTCTTATGGAATAGATAAGGGACTCATTCTGTATCAATGGTAAGGAACAAAGTCTGAGATAGGATACATGACTTTCCTACTGGGCTTGTTTCAATCTCCCCCTTCCCAGTGAAAACTCAGGATTCAAGATGTTAAACTTTGACAAACCAATATGATTATTCTATGCTTATATTTTTTATATATTCTTGGCTTGTAATATTGATGATGATATCTACTTCCTCACAGTCAAATGAATGTTTGGACCAGGCTAACAGAATGCCACAAATTTAGGTTCCTCGTGTATTCCCTTAGTCGTTAGAAAATTTGAATAAAATTATCACTATGAAAACTAAGGCCTTTCTCATCAGTAAAGAAGTTCAGAATCTGGCCTCATATTTAGATAACTGATAATGTCATTATATTGTCATTTAGATTTGAATAGATTGGGGTTTTTTTGACCGAAGATTTTAATCCTAGGCAATGGGGTCCCAATATAGAAAATTATAAAGACGTTAAGGAGAACATTAGTTATTTTCTATCAGTTCCCAGCCAACATAGCAAGTGTATCCAAAATACAAGGAAAAGAAGGCCTGGATTGAATCAGTTTTCAAGTGAACAATTTACAACACTATCCTACCCTGATAAAGGAGGCAGGACTAAATGTTACCTGTTGGAGGCAATATTATTTTTTGTTATAAAGATAGGTTCGTCATCTGATCACTCATATAATTAACTACAGCACATGAGTCTCAGAATATTCAATTAAGAGGATCTAAAAGAAAAATCTGATCTGTACTACTGGGGGCGGAGGGGAAGACAAAGAAGTTGGGAAGAGAGGTGTCATACCTTAAAGCTTTACTTGCTTTATGTATTTCCTTAGTGTAACATACAATTGCTTTTCTTCAATATTGTTCTTTTATTTCACTGAGATTAAACTCATATATGTGACAAATATGCCACCAACACTGTTCCATGCACTGCCAGCATGTATAATCCTTCTTGATACAATTTATGTCCATAGTAGCTGAATGATGGGACTGACTTTCTAGTCTGGTTTAGGTCAAGTGAAATTCAGGTGATGGCATTTAATGTGAAACCAACTATGTGTGAAAGGTTATAAATGAAAGACCTTCTCTTTTCCTGCAGCTTTCTTATATGCAAACAAATGAATAATGAATTCACTGTAACATCTTCATTTGAACTACTCAGCTGTAAAATACGAACATTCTCAAAGCTGAAGTTACTCAGACACTTAACACATGCTAATGAACCAACTACATTTCTGCAGATGCAATTAAAATCCTCATCTTTATCTATGCAGTCTGGCTTAAAAAGGCTGATACCAGGCTGCAGGACTACATAATGAAAAAAAGCCAGCTAAACAGAAATGACAACAAGGAGATGGAAAGCTGAAAGTCTCAGAGAGAAACAATCTTGCCCTGCAGCAGGAATAATAATCAGGCTGCCAAGGCAAAAAACAATCAAAATGGAATCAAAGGAAAAAGGGAAACAAAATTAGCAAAGGTCTTCATCTCTAATGATATGTAACAGTGTTTATATTTCTTGTTCGAAATCTCAATTGTTTTTCTTCTGCTATATGAAAATGATACTACAAGAAAAAATAACAATGAAATGTCATCATCCTATTCTTTTCCAATACAGGGATTTCCACTGCCACCTCACCATCAATACCATTTGTTACATTACATGTAGCTACTGTATTAGGAGAAGAGGCAACTGGTATTCACAGAGCTGCAAACTGAGATTGGAGCTAAATTATGCTGGATAGCTGGAACTGGAATGTTCTACACTGAGTGCATCAAACTCACCCTGTGAACACAGAATGAGCTAAATTATGTACAAAAAATATGCAAACATAAGCACTGAATGCACAAGCAACCCATTGACTAGATTGTCTTGTTTCTCACTCCACTTAGGGAAAGCATTGCTTCTGAATGTTAATCACTTCTGGAGGTGATTACTATTCCAATGAAGTGTTTTTTTAGGGTGCAGTCAGCAAAGGCTAGAGTTAGTTTAAAACTGCTAGGCAATTATTGGAGAGAATAATTTCATTTAGTTACATCGAAACATCTTTCTAGACAGTGGCTGTCTGTGGCCTGCAGTATTAAGATAAACTGTCAAGTATTTAAGCGCACCTTCTGCCGTGGGCTGCTTATTAGGATCAGGTTTTTCATTTGCACTGATGCTATTTAACAGCAACTTTAAAAAAGTAATTAGTGAAGAAATGGGAAAAAAAAACTTCATTTGTGTAATTCCAAACAAGAGGCAGTTCCTAGACTAGACAAGGCCTGGAGACTCAAGATAAAATAAAAAAATTCTGCTAAAATTACACTCTGCTATGTGCTAATTGCCATCGAGTACATATAGGCAGCAGTGTCAATGTAGGGTGAAGTCACATGCGGAAAGTGATTCTATAATTAGAATACTATACATTGCTTGAACTGCAAAAAGATTTGGTCTATTTTGAGAAGAGATGGAAAGGGCAGAAGAGTAATATGTATGTGCTTTGATAAGCCTCCAGAAAGGAAGGACTGCTACCAAGAGGTTCAAGTTATGTAATCATTGCCATTATATGCATCCAACCATATGCAAAAGGCATCAGTGGCCAACACAGCACAGCATTAGGCTTTATGGTGCACTCCATCTTCTTCCAAGCTTACACATGCAGTAACATTTTCATTTTGAAATGAAGCTCATCCATGAATTCCTGAAATATCAACTACTATGCAGTTACCTCCATAAGACACTTTCAACTGATTTAAAACCTTTCTGGATGATAAATCTAGTTTCCTCCCTTATCTCTTTCTCTCTTTCTTAACTGTTTTTGATTCTCTGTATTCATGGCATTTTTTTAACATGTTGTACAATATCTTAGATACATTAGCTTTTTGCACCTTACACTTGCAATCCTGCAGCCTGCTTCCCACTTGCAGCTCACTACACCTTCACACCAGCTTCTAGGACAGTGTATCTCAGAATGCCTATGACAGCATTTTTCCTGTGACATTCTTGTTCATTATTCATCTCCTGGACTTGCAAAGCCTGGTACTGTTGGTATGGCAGATTCCCAAGGGAATTGTTTACCAGTGATGTTAGAATCATTCCTTCTTTCTCCTCCTTTCTGATTTCTACATTTGGTTGAAGCTTCTGGTTAACACTAGAGGACTCACTACTGCATTTGCAGGAAGCTCAGCAATGAACCAGCTGGGTAGTACTTTCACCAGTCAATGTACCCATCAACAGTAACAGCATCATGAGCAGGAATAACCCGTGAGGAGTGTACATCTTGACACAGAATACTGTGGCAAAAGTAGAATGGGGGAACCCCCTGCTCTACTGGAAAGGGTTCTGGGGGCTGAATACTTTTTTCTCTTCCTGACTGCCTGGTGAGGAGCATTTTTTCCCTTTTCGTTTTCTCACCACCTTTCTCTTTTGCTTCTCTTTTTTTTCTTTTCTTTTTGCTCCCTCCTCTTCAGTAACATCCACTGTTAAAACTGTTGAACACCACCAAATATGGATTCACTAGTAAATCTTCATGCAACACAAAGTGGTCTGTTACTACACTTTCCTTATCATAAAACAAACAAAAAGACAAACAAAACCCAAACTATTTTTTATTTCCCTTTACCAATATCACACATTTTATTATAACCCTCTTGAGCTACTATTAGAACAGTATCCTTACATTTTGGTGCATTACTTCATAATTTCACTTTGCTCTGCAAAATTCATTTTGAAGTATCACAGATAATTTTGTATTCTTTTATTGTATATGCTGTTGTAGTTTTCCTAGCAATCAGTATGTGTTAAAAAAATACTTGTTTCTTAAGCAAATCCAAATCCTCACTGATCTTAAATAAGGCTAAATCTATACCATAGAAAACTGAATGCTGTTGACATACATTACCTCCCTCATAACAGTATGATACAATCATATTCTTGCTATTACAAATGAAGTAATGTTTCTCATCACCTCCTAATATTTCCAGTCTGATTAAAACAGAAAAAAAAACCCCAAAACCAGTGTTGATGAAGAAATTTCAGATTTTCCAGAGTATTAAAAAAACCCTAACTACATGGCATGATTTGGTAGTTTCACAGTGAACTAAGATTTCCTCTATAAGTCATTTCCATATAGGCACTTTTAACTGGGGGTAACAAAAACCCCCAAAAAATCCATTTTTATGCATATAAAGAAGGCAGGCAAACATACACGAAGGGAACAAAATATTGCATCAGTGATAATTCAGGCACAATATTATTATTCCTGCATATGCTTTCCTTACCCTGGACCTCTCTTCTAGTTTTGTCATCATGACGACAGTTGCACCACGTTGTTCCCACATCATTCTCCAGAAGTCACCAAAGGTTTCTGGCAATGCCCCTTGCGTTGCTATGTAAGCATTCTGCTTCCTGTATCCATCTATGTAATTGGCATTGATATAGTCACTGCCGGGTATGCCTGCGAAGAGAGAAGAGTGAAAATACAGGGCAGCATTTCTGTGATGTCCTATACTGTACAAGGACTAAAAAATCCCATGATACAGCTGCATCAGTGCATCTTAGCTTGCTGCATGCCAAGTAGCACATGGGTCCTTGCAAGTGAGTGTATGTCATCTGTGCTGCTGAGGAGCATCATGGTCTCTCTCAGAATAACTGTTCTTTTGAAACAAAGGACTCTGACAATAAAAATAAGGGAAGCCTAAAAATCTGTATCAGGTGGAGAGACCTGAGGGTCAAGACAACAGCACGTAAAACATGGTCTGAAACCACCTTCAGACACCCAGCACTATGGCAGTCTCTGCCTGGGACAGACAGACAAGATTCTCCATTAGACATCCTGAGCAGGCTCCTTAAACACTCTGGTTGAGCTGATTGTATTTCTTCAACATACAGGAAAAAATTAATGTTGCCAAACTGTTAATATCACTGCTACATTCACTTTTACCATTAAGTGGGAAGCTAATTATGAGCTTTATTTTAACAAAACACATTATTTAAGTCAGGTTTAAGAAACAGAGAAATACTCTATGCATGAAATGAAGACCTCTTCAAAACTGAGTAAGAATTAAATGCATGAAAAGAGGTGGAATCCAGGACCTGTATCCACACAGGACCTACATCAATTGCTCGAGGTTCAGGTATTTTGGACAAGACTTACAGAGGAACTTTGATTGTGTCTACCAGACCCCATGGCAAGCAGGCCAGTTCCTAACTGCAATCTATCTAACCTAGGGTATGCAGTATCATGCCTGTACTGAGAGCTGGAATGCGCTGCCTGCTAAAGTCAAGAAAGGTGTATTGGCTGTAGTGAAGATCATGTTACTAGTCTTGTTACTACAAGGCAGCCATGCTAATGGAAATGGATAACTATGGACTTAAAATTCTCAGTCCACTGCTGAAATCAGCAGTGCAGTGTTCAGCTTTTAACTCAGACTATGCGCATATTGGATGATATAGCACAGAATACAACAGTTTTTATGTCACTGGTGTTTCTTTAACTGATGATTTGAACAACAAAAGATACTCATGTGAGATCTCAGTGCAGGTTGGATGGCAAAGCAGTGTTACTACAGTGCTGGAACTCAGAAGTGTTGCCCAGAAAAGTTAGCTGAAATACAGATCTGTGCATGATAATAAAATAATACAAAAACGTTTGTTAAAGTAACTTACAGAACTTACTTCTTAGAGCAGAAATTAATGATTATATTTACACAGCCTATTTACTTGCTATCCACAAGTCTACAACCCGAGGATATGGTGACACAGGTTTTCCAAAGAGAGCCAAGGTGGTGATACCAGCTTCCTTGACTTATTCTAAAGCTATGGCTGTTTTCACTCCAAAAAGCAACAAAGCTGAGTTTCTTTGGCTATGAAGCAGAAAAAATTATCATAGATGTCTAAATAAATGTTTCCCAAGCTTTCTGTCATCTTTAAATCTATTCTTATGCTTTATCTCCTGATGGTGATTCCAAATCAGGAATTATTGGAGCTACACAGTCCTGTCTTTCCTGACAGCTAGTGACAATGATAGACATATTTGGAAAAATAATTTGCATTTGAATGGAAAGTAGAAGCACCTCTTTAACACTTTGTTTTGTTGGTTTTCCCTTCAATTTAAAGAGTTTCTATACTATCTTTTGTAAGCTTAGTGTCTGATTCCACTATTCACTTAGCAATGAACAAACTCACTGACTAAATGTAACACTAAGAAAATTCCAATATAATTTGGTAATTATTCAGATTATGGGTTACTGCAAGTGTAGCCTAGAACATAATTTTGCCTTTGTGACCAATAAAGTTGCAAATATGTTCTTGTTTTATAGGTTCAAACAATATTTAAACTTAAATTTTGATTTTACTTTCTGTACACAATTAAAAGAAAAATCTGACAAAATATTTCAGCAATGGAAAGATTTCATAACTTCAGGCACATAAGAAAGGTTGAAAATGGCACTCCTCAGGCAAGATGCATGAATGGATGCAGGAAGACTGGCTGACTCTGATTCAAGCTGACTGAAAGTCTCTTCTGGGAGAAAAATAAAACAAAATAAAGATACTTTTAAACCTGCATAGTCTACAGATGAAAAGCACGATTTTCCTCCATGAAAGGCAGAAATTTGACTTCAAAATCATCATTCTTGTAGACTTGAAGCTGTTTTAGATGACACTTCTTATTGTGGATATTGGAATTAATGACTTAGAAAATACAACTGCTAGGCACAATGCTGTATTTTCTTCCTTTATCTGTACAATACAACATTTGTTCGCAAAACAGATGAGAAAGAAAAACAAAGCCAGCATAAGAAACCTACACCAACCAGATATTATGATGCCTGGTACCATGCTTTGAAGCACATGTTACAAATAAAAGCCTGAGGAAGAAATGAAAAACAACACTTTGTAGAGTGGTTAAATGATCTTCTGGGAAAACTGTCCTCTGGAACTGAAACTGCACAAACTAAGTGTGAAAATTAAGCATGAGAAATATTGAAAATTGTTCAGTAAAGAACGATCTTTACCAATCTTAGCAGCCAATCCTAGTATCTGATGTAGAAAAATGCAGAATATCTAAAATTGTAAATACTTATTATTTATTAACTTGTATTACATTTATTGATATTATTAAAATACATAACTTCTAAATTACATAAACTCTAATTCTTTGAACTAGAAAGAAGAAATGTTCATAGATTACACCTTCCTTGATCACAGATTCAAGTAAGAAACTATTAAGATTAACAATTACTGATAATTGCAAAGGGAATTTCTTCCCATCTAGGTTGAAATGGAAATTATCACTCTTTTTCCACTTGACTTTTATAGAGAGGACACAAAAAATCCTGTATGTCCTTTAGCCAGAAAAATTATTTTACAAGACAATTCAGCCTCATGGCACATGAAGAGGATATACTGGGACATGGAAATGCAAGTCCATTTACCACAGGTCCCGAGAAACTGCTAATGATGTAACTAAGGCAGTTTTGGAAAAAAACTAGGTGTTACTCCCACATTTGAACTGAGAAAAGACTTTCATGAAGGGTTTATCTCTAGCAGAATACAGTACTCAATATTTATATCTCTGTTGCGATCAAGACAACAATAGGATTTGCAATGCTCAGCTCCACTGTCTCTTTCACACACAGTATCCACTAGGTATTTTCTTTATTCACCATCCATTCTCATAGTCCCTTCAAGTATCATACACATTTCTCAGTCTCTTTTCATCACTGTTTTCATGCATGACCTCAGTTTCACATCCTGTTCCAAAATCCTTTTGTATTCTGTTAATACCATTTCCCCACTCTCACTTTCTATCTTGCACTTTGCCACATGAGTTTTTGCTTCATCAGCTATGTCCCCACTACGCATAAACTGAAAGCCCTCTAGGGAAGGTGTCTTGTCACAAGAGGACTAATGAAATGTGTGCAGTTTAAGAAATACAAAACCTGAATATCTGTAAATATCTACACTGACCAAGTACAAAAAATTATGAAAGGAAAATACATTTAAATATTAAAATGTCACTTTCTGCAATGACTTCTCTGGCCATAACCTCATTCTGAGCTGAGAAAACTGAACAATTCTCTGTCAAGTCTAATAGTGCAAAACCAATCAAATGACAACCAGTTTGACTGCAGTACAATGAAATCCTGCAAACCTTTGTTAGCTGCCAGAGCTTGAAGGCAACATACCCACAAGCACAGCAGCAATTGCCATCATTACTTAAATTTGGGTTTCATATTTAAGAGAGGTCAGTTGTTCTGTAAAAGTATGGGTCAAGAAGGGGACAAAGCAACCAAATTCTGCCTTCAATAATATTGATATAAACCTTGCCTAAGTAACTGGCATCAGTGGGGTTTATTGTACATTTAGGATGGCATACCTGAAGTGCAAATTTAGGGTAATCCATATAGTATAACCTGACTTTGACAAGTTTTATGAAAGCAGATGCACAGCTTTTGCACAAGAAGTCAGCTAAAGACCAAGCTTCTGAACCATAATTCTACAATGACTATTTTCTAGTAGCCTTTTAAGCTATGGTGTTGAATGACCAGAGTCTGAAATCTCCTTATTTAGCCACACAAGAATCGAGCACAATGGGAGAAGAATAAGATGAGCAGTTGAGCATAAAAGACATCCCATTTTCAAATATCTCAAGAGAAAAAAGCAATTCAGATTTTACAGAGTAAGAATGAAAGATCAATGAGACAAAATTAATCAATGCCACAATTAAAGTTCAAAATATTTAAAAACCCTTGAATTGTACTGCTCCTGATTATGCTGAGAACTCATGAGCTGAGATGACAGTACTGTAGCATAGGCTCAGATCCACAACGCTAATTATGCAGACCTCAGGAATGATTCACTTGATTTCCTGAAGGCACTTATAATCTTACATAACTTTAATTAGACCTCATATTTTATTCACAAACTAAAATCAAACAATGAAATTATTTCAAGCCTTTACAAAAGTTTGGTAGTGAACCACCTTTCTATTTAAAACAAATTAAACCATAAACTTTTGTTTCTGTGCCACTTCCCTCAGACATATGCTCTTAGTTATAAATAGTGTGAAGTAATATGATTCAATTCTGTCATGCTTGTGAAAAAGTTATAAAAACACAATTATGTACTCAAAATGTTTGATGAAGTTCTACTATTGCTTTAAATCAATGACAGGTGTTTGGAATGATGTCAGAGCAAAATTCAGAGATTCACAGAATATTCTGAGTTGGAAGGGATCATTGAGTCCAACTCCTGACCCTGCACACGACCATCCCCAGGAGTCACACCATGTGCCTAAGACCACTGTCCAAGCCCTTTTCGAATTCAGACACACCTGGTGCCGTGACCACTTTCCTGAGGAGCCTGTTCCAGTACCCAATCACCCTTTGGGTGAAGATCCTTTTTCCTAATAGCCAAACTTAACCCTCCCTGTGGCCTGACAAAACTTCCCTCAAGTCCTGTCAGAGGTCACCACAGTGAAGAGATCATTGTCTGCCCCTCCACTTCCCCTTGTGAGGAAGTTGTAGCTTTCCATAAGGTCTCCCTTAAGTCTCCTCTTCTCCAGGCTCAATAGTTCAGTTGATTTCAGCTGCTCCTCATATGACTTCTCTTCTAAACTGTTCACTATCTTTGGTTCCCTCCTCTGGATGCTGTAGCTTAATATCTTTCTTATAGTGTGGTGCCCAAAACTGCACACAACACTCAAGGTGAAGCCACACCAAGGCAGAGCAGTGCAGGACAATCCCCTCCTGCTGTGAAGTACCAGGCCTAAGCATAATTTATCTCAAACATCCTGACTGTTACAACAGCAAAGATGTGATCAGAAGAGTGGGTCCTGCAGAGGGGGGGCAGTGCTGTCCTGAGCCAAATTCCTGCTCTGCCTTGAGACTTGTGCTCAGTGCCCCCATGCGCGTGACTCATTTCCCAAAGGAGAGGTCAAAGGGCTGGCTGTGCACCTGTGAACAAAACAGTGTGAAACACCTAGTTTACATAAGAGGCATGCGTTAGGGTAACTATAAAAGGAAGTAGATTGGGACCACTTGCTTTTCTGTCTTTTTCATCTTTCTCTTTTACCTTCTTTTGTCTCACAACCCCAGATGTAGACCATCTATGAGGTAGAACCAATGTGAGACACAAGGACTGGTGATATTCTTTGTTCCCTCTCTATGTCTTGCTGTGCTTGTTCAAGACAAGGCTACCATATTCTCCTCCATACTCCATACAGAACTTTATTGTGGGAGTGGGGAGATTGTGGAGTGTGTGTTGTGGCCTGTTAAACAGCAGCCTTTCAGTAATGGTTTTGTGGTTTGTGAGCCAGCACCTGTTGAGTATTGGTGTGTTGTGGCTTTTTAGTCAGCACCTTTGAAAAGCGGTGTTGCAGCTTGTGAGCTAGCACCTTCAAGCAGTTTATTTGAGGAACTGAGAACTTAATTAAGTGTACTGTACAAAAATTAGGGTTTGTTAGCCACCACTCTTATGGAAGTGTAGTGAAAGAATGTAAAGGCTTGTAAACCAATATCTTTTGAGTCTAAACAGTGGGCTGGTTGCTGAGAGTTAAGGTAAATGTACAATAAAAGCATAGGAGTTCCCTAACATGTGGTCCAGTGTCTTTATTCAACCTGATGAGAATTTACATGAAAAACACATCCCCTGCTGGTGGGTCACGAAACCTTAGGCTGGCAATGCTGTGCTGATGCCCCCCAGGACAGGGTTGCCCTGGCTGCCAGGGCACTTCTGATTCATATTCAACTTGCCATTGACCAGGAACTCCGGGTCCCCTTCTGTAGTGCTGTTCTACAGCATCCTGTTCCTCAGTTTGTATGTACATCTGGGGTTGCCCCATCCCAGGTGCAGAATCCAGTACTTGTTGAACTTCCTATGATTGGTGATTGCCCAGTCCTCTGATCTGTTGAGATTTCTCTGCAGGGTCCCCCTGTCTTTCAGGGAGTCAATAACTCCTCTCAATTTTGTATCATCTGCAAACTTGCTTAGTATCCCTTTGAGTTCTGTTTCCAAGCTGTTAATGAAGATATTGAAAAGAATGGGCTGAAGACAGCCCTGCGGAACCCCACTAGTGACAGGTCACCAGCTTGATGCCACCCCATTAACTTTGCAGCCAGCCTCTGAGCCAGTTGCTCAGCCACTGCATGATGTGTTTATCTGTCCGTATGCTGGACATTTTGTAATGAAGGATATCATGAGAGAAAGTATCAAAGTTATGCTGAAATACAAAAAAATTACATCAACTTGATCAACGTGATCTATGAAGTAAGGCAGCTAACAGTGCCTGTAACAACTGTTTATGTGGGTGTTTGTGTAACATAAAATCTATACAGTTAAGGAAATTGTCCAAATGGTCTAAGCACAAATCTCTACTGTAAGAACTCACTGAAATATGAAGCAGCACATGACCACTCCAGGTACTGCAGTAATGAACATTTATAAAATGAAGGGTTTTTACAAAGACTGAGGAAAATGCACTACATATCATCGTAACAAATTAGGGTAAGGAGGAAAGAGAGACATCAGAAAAAGGAAACCTATAGACAGCTGAATTGTGAATGGACTGTTAGGACTAGGAGAGTCTGCTGAAAAGGGAAAGGATCAAAGATACACAGTCTCAAATAGCAACGTTGAATGATACAGAATTGTGAAAAGGTTGTCAAAAAGGGGTAGGCAGAAGATTCAGAATTTAGCAGGTCAAAGAAGGGGATTGTGTGGAAGAGTATTTGAAAGGAAGAAGTCAGAAAAATAAAAACAGTGAAATGTAGGGACAGAAACTAAGAACTAAGGGCTGCAGAAGATCTGCAGACAAGGTGAGAAATTTAGAAGGTGAGTAGCAGAAAAACAGACTGGGAAACAGTCTTTTTCCTCTGATAGGAAAAAGAAAGGAAGCTTGAATTTGTTTTGTTTTAAAAGTTGAGACAGCCACCATGAAGTCTACTCAGACTTTTACACCACGAATTCTACTTCACTGATCTTTCTGTACCCCGTTACTCAACACTGAAATACTTTTCTTGTTTTTAAGGCACTCCAGACTTGTACAGTGAATGGACATACAATTACTCTATGTGTATATATTGCGAGCAGAAGGCAACACAAATGCAACATGAGATAATATAATAATTATAAGATAATAATTTGTATAGTTCATGACTCCCCAGTAGATATTCAAGAATTTATATTGACCAAAGCAATTTCTAAATCTAAGGATGATGGCCTGCATGCTCAAAAGCTGGCAGTTGGCTATCAGACAAATAAGAGTACTAGCAGCTTCTTGCCTTTTCTTCCTTGACAATTTGTATTACAATCTGAGCCTTCTAGAGTTAGCAGCATTTTAAAGTCACTAAATTTTCCATCAAACAAAAATTACACTGCTGAAATATGATAGATGTATAACTAGCATTATACAAATACATGCCACATGTAGCAGACTTTTAGTCTTGGATAGCTCATAAAAATTTGTAAAGACTTCTTAAAATGCACAATGTTTAACTATTCCCCCCTGCCCCCCATTTCCATTTAATTCTTAGAGGTTTAAGGTCACAGACCTAGCTGTTTTAACTTGATCTGTTTCTCTTTCAATCAGTAAATTCTCCCTTAAACCCATTTAGATGCATATAATAAACTTTACTACTTTGCAATATTCTATCATTGTACTTCAAAATTCCAAATGTCCTTCTCAGACCTATACAAACACAGCACAATATGAGCATTCAGAGTTCAAGAACATGGGAATAATATCTGGCAAAATATGATTTTCTTTCAGGAGGAAAATCAATTTACCACATCAAACCTGAGTTTTCCCTCCAAACGGACATCTAACGTAAAAAAAATATAACAGTGGTGAGAAAAGCATTCCTGAAAAGTGAGCAATTACACTGTGGAACTCCACGCTATATGTAATTATAGACGTCAAGAGCCTGCTGGGGATTCAAAACTAGATTTGAACATGTGTAACAGGAATTATGAAAGGTACCAACACCAAAGCATTGCTAAGCCTTGTGTTTCAGAGCTAATGCAATTTTTTAAAAAAACTTGATATTATCTATAGTTGGAAAGAAGTAATTTCAAATCTCTGCTAGTGGTTTCTTAAGACTTTCTAGGAATTGCTAGAGTTGGGCAACTGCAAAAAACTGGCCTTGTGTCCTATTCTAAAGCAGAAATCAAAGCCTTCCATGTTTGTGCAATACCATCATGAGGCAAAATGACCATCAGTGTCAGATTACAGTTTGGTACATGCTTAATTTCTTGTTCACATATATTTGCTCTCAAACAGGGACTAAGTGTCTAGGTGTAGAATGGAGTCTTCATCTTAGAAGGATCCCAGTTATTATGCAATTTGGTCACCAAAGAAATGCAGATGTGGCCTATATGTAAAATCTAACCAAATATTCTCCATATAATTTTAACAAAATACAATGTAGTCCCAATTTAGGTCTTGATTAAGTTGTATCGTAACATAGGTAAAGGAGAATATATTTTTAAATATTATTCCAAGTATCGATTTCCCTGGCAGCATGAAAACAAAAACAGCTGTCAACTAAATAAAGTGCTGGGATGACTGCGTATTTTCATATTGGAAATTTTTATTTAAAACTGAAAGAGAATTACATTTTACCAATTACAATTACATACAAGACCAGTGTACTAAACTCATGAAGGTACACACACAAAATTTCAGCAATACAATCAAGTAAAACCCCAGAAGCAAAAATTTTTAAGAGGATAATTATATAGTAAATTATTGCTGTTTTCAAGACCAATTATCATTGCATAAAAAGGCATTTAATACTTGATTTATGCTGCTTTTTTCACCACAGCTTAAAGACTGGGAAAATTCTTAAAATTACAGAAATCACCAAATGGGCCAAAATCCCATTTATGATCTTGTATCTAACACTGATATTTCAAAAGACTATAATGTTTTAATTTGTTTAGGGTGAATGTCTACTAAAAGATTTAGAAATTTCAGTCTCATCATGGTATCTCTTACTTAAAAAAGAGACTCAAATATTACAGTTTAATTACATTTTCACCCTACTCTTTAAAATACTCCTTTTCTGGTGTAAAGAATTTTACTATCTCTTATTTAAACCCATAGTGTAACGTACTATGAAATTTGATACTTTTAACTACTTCCATTTTCTGTTTTGCTTCTTAAGTTTGCTTCCCACTCACTGAATATGCTCATTTTCTTTCAGGGAATAAATTTAATGGGTCATTTATATATAGGGGAAAATGGTAGAACTTTTTAAGCCCAGATGTCTCATCTATAAATTAACAAATAAATTTCTTTGCATGTAGTTTTTTTTGTCCCCTTCTGTCCCTGTTTTACACTTTTCCCCAAACAAAATCCTGTGGAAAACTTGAGTGCTCTTTCTGTCAGTTAGACGTATTTCTGAGTTAAGCATTTTGTTCCAAAGAACTTTGCTTAACACTTCAGAAAGGCTGTCCATTTGCTGTTCCTGACCTATATGGACCATATACTTAGTCCTCTTGTCTGGACCAGTGAGAGAGAAACGGATATATTTGTTGAATTATGTCACATATACTGCTAATTAAAATACTTTCTCTTCAGTGTCGAGACATGTAGTTTTACTAGATAATGGCATTTTTCTATACAGCTATATTCTTTTAAAAGGCAATATGAAAAATTGTAGATGACATTACACAAAAATAGTGTCAGAACTGCTATATGAGTCTCCAAGGTGGAACTAACATAAGCAGATTATCATATAGAAATTCTTCAAGGCAATAATTTAAATTTGCTAATACATTTGAGAAGCTCTTATCTGTGATATCAAAGCCTATGTGATAGACATGCAAAAAATGAGGGAAGATCAAAACTTCAATCAGTGGGATTGACTTTTTCTTCACCAAGCAGTTAGTATTAAAATCGATTACACCTATAAATCAAGTGTTTTCAGGTCTGGAACAGCCAAAGATAAGAAGCTGTTCAGAACTGTAAATTAAAACGCCTTGCAGTTTAACTTGTAGTGTTATATGACTGAAATAATTATGACTTTGATTACAGTTCCCTACATCATATGCATCATATGCAAGTCCTGCCAGTGTCAACTAAAGGCAAATTTTACATTGATTTAGATTGTTTCACTCAAATATGTAATTTATTATATTCTGGCCATCATTAATACCTGACTGCCAACAACACAGAATAAAGTAAAAATCTGTCTTCAACCCAGGCAAAAGGTTAATTGGAAGGCAGAATTGGTCAAAAATAAAAAGACATTCTCTGATGAAAACCAATGTTTCTTGCTGCTTTAGTTCTTGGTAAAAGAGAGACAATATCAAGGGCTGACCACCTCTAAGAGTTTGTTTAAGTCAAAACTCCACACTGTTCTAGTTTTTGGAAAGGTTTTTGACAAAGAAAGATACAAGGAAAAGCTCCCCCTATACCTCACTGCCAATGTTTAGTAAGTAAAATACTCAGGTTCCAACAATGTCTGGATGTAGACATTCATTTAAACACTCTTGTTTAACATTCAGAGTGCAAATAAAAAAGTTTTAACAGAGAGTTCTTGAAGTACACCCAGAGAACATAAAGGTGAATTGATTTTTTTTCCCCACGTTAAGGTTTTGACAACTGAAACTCAGTGAATTCATGTTGATAATGACATTGATCAACAAACCCCTCATCATGCATGTATACTGCTACATTTGCTTTGTAGTGTTAGTGTAAGTAAATGGTAATATTAATTTACTTTAGACAACACATTGGCGTATACACAAGGACCTGATGCATTCAGTGTTATACAAGAAACCCTGTATATTTCAGTGTAAGTTCATGATATATTGCTGACAATGAACAGAAAAGATTGTCATTATAGGTTTTTACTGGAACGACTTTAATTAGCACTTCTGTATATTACTGTGTAAGCATATTGACTAGCAAAATTATACTAGATTTTAGGATTTAATTAGTTTAATTTTAAAAGTCTTACCTTCTATTGCTGAGAGTAGAATGCGAGAGTGATCGTATGCAATTACATTCGCATATCTATTCTTTGGTTTGTTTACTTCCAGGTTAGAGTGTTCCCATGTGAACTGCTGACCGGGATCAATAGACTTGAAAAGATAAAAAGAAGAAAAGGAAAGGAAACTTTCAGCTAAGGACCATATAATTGTTTTATTTATAATGTTTACAAAATAAACTCCCATAGATTACTCTGGAAATAATTTGTTTTGAAAGAAAATTATTATTTCAGGACACATTGTAACATATTATATCCTATTATGTAAAGCACTTTGTATTTATGCACCTGAAATTTCCATGAGGAATTTAAACGCTAAATGTTTAAAATCCAAGGTCTTCTCTTCAGAAAAGCAAGCTATCTACCTTTTTCCCTTTTTACTCATTCTCACAAATGAGGGGTTCTAGCATAAGAGAGAATGAAAAGAATGTCAGAAATCTCAGAAATACTGGTATGAGAAGGAATAAATATTTTTGCCTTTCCTTATTAGTTAGTGCATATGCTCAAAAATTTCAGTGTTCTGTTTACTAAATAAACTCCAAACATTCTTCAATAAGAAGAAAAATAATGTTTCTCTTCTCTAATTTTGATGCCAGGCCAACACATGATACCAGTGTTGCTCAGGAAACCAACTGTGTATCATACATAGACAACATGAACCTTGTTTTTTATTTTCTTGAGTCATAAATAAGTTATCAATTCAGGCATATGTGAAATTTTAATGATATCTTATTTGTAAACACAACTATATGTTTCTAGATTCACTGTTTATTTGCTTTTTCCTTCATGTTCCAGGATGGAGTTAATGAAGCATGCCCCACACTCCTTCATCCTTTACCACTAGGGAGATTCTCCAAGCTCAACTACTTTTATCTCTACAGTTGAGGTATATATGCAGCTAAGTAAATACAAAATAGGTAACAGATGGTACCTGCTTACACATGCTATGGTAGAGGCTGTATGAAAACTCATCTCATACTAAGAAGTCATGAATAATCCCCTGTTGTTTTGCTTTCCTTTCCTTTAATAGAGACCTTAAATTTCTTTCATCAACATGTATATGCAATTATGGTTTTAGGTTTATGCCCTCTGCTTAATCCTGGTAAGAACTGGCAGCTCCGTATGTCAGGTGGCTGTAAATTATTAAAAAAATGATGACACAGATAAGACTATATGGGGTAGTTCATCAACACAGTGTTCACTTTCCATGAGCAGACCAGCAATACAGCGCAAATCAGAAGATCCATACTGCCACTACAGCATCAAGCCATCACTTTTACTGACTCCTCCCAGGGTTACAAAGGCTGTGAGTCCATTTCATGTTAATGGAAATGAAATATGACCTGTAATCTATTAGAGTAGGCATTACCTGACAATGAACATGTGTGAAATTAATGAATGTGATCTACTAGGACTTGTCACTTAGATTAATAATTACTATTTGACCAGTCAGAAAACTGTTTCATTCTCATGCATTTTTACATATTTTATACAATTAACATTCAGAGAATGATTTTGCTTCTGTATTGAGGTAATTCTAAAAAAAAAGAAAAAAAAATCATTTTGCCTCGCTGCCTCATAGAGAGGTCTTAGAATACCCCAACACTTCTGTTCAGGAAAACAAATACCTTAGGAAAATGAGCACCTTATCCTACCAATCAATACCAATCAATAACCAATTCATTTAATTTTTATAAACAGTTACCACTTAATTTTCCTAAGTTTTATTTTCATTGCAGTCCTTTGGATCTGGGCCTGGTTGAGTTTCCCTGCACGACCTAGCTACGCAGAGTAGAGCAGTGTGATGGTGCAGGCTCACCCTTTACATACTGCTTTACCTACGGTAACTGAGGAAGAGTGCTTGGCAGCCCGTCCTTCAAAAGGAAACAAAATGGGACATTTTAGAGGAATGAGGAAGAAATTAACTGCTTGGGAGCATAATGAAGACCATGAAACTTCTACTTGTGGTTTGAGTATTATTCATTTGAGTTGCACTGCTATGTGTGTTCCTAACAGTTCAAAAGGCATGCTTAGATGCAGGTCTGAATGAATCTGATTTTTTTAAACTTCTACACAATTTTCGTTCCCAAAATAATAATTTTTTGTTTTGCTTTTGTTTTTTTTTTAAGAAATATTTGGGTTCACTATCTTACAAATTTGTGTGATTACGCTTAACATATCTTAAAATGACAACAATATTAATAATATTATTAAGTTAGCATCTTTAGACTAGCTATTAAGAAATTTACAGAACTGGTGATGACTTTTTTAGCCCTATTGTATTTTTTTTCCTATAAAGGAACAAAAAACTATCCCCCCTATTTTGGAACTTGCAAAGACAGACATCACTTCTGTGCTGCACTTAAGTCTAAACACAGAAACCTGATACAACAGTAGGGCTTCACTCTTCTTGAACGAAAGTGTTATGCTTTCTGACTACGAAGTGAAATTTTTATTTATCAGTAAAGGAAATGGTAAAATTTTAATTGGTAAAATTTTTATTCCATTTTCTTACAATTTAGTTTCCTCACAGTAATGTTTTCCCATGGATGAGAAAGATGGCTGGTAGAATTTTGAAGCATTCAAACATTGCTTAATTTGAGAACCTGCATATTTTTGTCTTTATAGCTAAGTGCTATTTATCCTACCTAAAGTGTAGAGAAAGAATTTGGACCACATTTCCATCAGTGCTGGGAAGAGAAGTGTCATATACATATACAGTATATTTAAGACATAATATACTTCTTTATCAGCTAACTAGCAATTCACCTACATCATAAGACTTGAAAAGTAATATAATTTATATAATGGCTTCTCATAGCACAAATACACCCTCTTTTCCTTTTTGAGTTAATGAAGGTGAATAAGATAATTTGTGCAGGACATTTGTAGGCCAAGTTTTCAGAATTTTGAGAAGTAATTGCTATGGATTTAGCTCAGAATTCTAATAATAATTTACAACATAGTAATTTCAATATAAACTCAAGATGCTAACTATATATTAGTGCATTATACTCTGAATAACTTTTAAAATAAAATTGATTATTTGACCAGGAATAATGTACATCCATAATATTTGTGACCTAGTCAGTATTTTTGGAGGCTTACAGGCAAACATGATACCTAAATCACAGTGCACTGCTCCAGAATGAGGCACACTACTCTCTAGATTGTTCTAGATAAATAACTGAAGAAGACTATTTATCTTATCTTCTACATTTCTACCTATATTCTCAAAATATTCTGGAAATTATTTTACAATATAAGATGCCACATGCACTTTCTCTTCTCCTTTGATATGAAGACTAAAGAACCATAGAATATACTGGCTGGCTAATATGCTGCTACTTTTGAGCCTGGACCTCAGGACTCCAGCTTTACCTTATAAAAGATAAACAATGTTGTATACAAATAAAAATATAAATCCATTTGTAGATACAGCTACTCGAAAGCAGTACGATTAAGGAGCAGTTTTGCATATACGAAGAAAGTTAGACAACTCCATATATGGTCTAATTATGGTCTAAGTTATGGCCTAAGATTTTCAAAAACAGTTTCAGCTTTACATTTATAAATTATTATGAATACTTTACATTTAAAGCTTAGCTTCAACTGGTCAGCATTATTCTTCTACTTTTCCCTCCTTAAAACTTAAGCAATCTAAAACTACTGTTAAATACTAAGAAAAAAAGGCATACATACACACTGTATGATGTATGGCCAGATAGTGTAATTCAGTGATTATCATTTAGGTCTACATACAGACATAGTTAACATAAATTATTAAAAGCAGGGAAATGGATTGAACAGTATTTCCTGTTTTTCTCACCAATGCAAACCACTCTGTGGCCTTACTATCTTCCCACAAAGCATCATTTTATCAAAAGAAAGTTAATCTGTATTTCCTCAGACTTAATAGCCACACTGGAATAAAGAGTTGAGTGGTATTGGCAGATGCAGTTTAGAAGTGTGAAAGACCAATAACTCATGAATAACAAGTCCATACTAACAGTTTAAATGAGTGCTTTAATGGTTTAATGGATGGCACTTTAATATGATTTCAAGTGTTCTCATTCTGAAAGCTTGCCTTCAATAAAGCTGTCATTAACAAAGAACTGGATTTCTTCATAGCATAACTGTGTAGTATGGGTGCTTTGTGCAAAAGAAATAAAGATATCTACAATACTGTTATTTCACTCCTAAGCTCTGACAAATCTTTCAGCTATTATCTTCTGAATGGTTGACTGCTGAAAAAAGTCTGATCTGTTAGTGGGAAAAGACTTGAGCAATATTTACTAGTATAATGCACCATCCATAAAATAGTTTGTTGACTAATAATCATGATAACCAGAAGAATTTGAAGCAACCCCACTCTAGTAGACTCTGTAGCTACTCACTGTGCCATTTTCCTTTACACCACTTGAACAAGAGGAAAATGTTCCCTGCTTGAATTGTGAGTCTCCCAGGAGTATATATTGGTTCAGTACTGAGGAAGGAATTAGTATGATAAAATGCTACCCCTCCTGATGTAAGCTGGCATGTCTGCCTGATCTGTAACAGCACTCTAATAAGGATCACTAAGCAAGCAAATTAGGAGCCAGCAGATTTAATTTTTTGTGGAATGTGGGGATTGTGAGTTACTTCATAGGTTTCACAAATCCATAAGAAGGAAGCATATCATGTAAAGAATTTCCCTGCACTGTAGATGCTGTGATTGCACCATAAATTAAATCATCAAAGACCATTGGTTCACAGAAAAGCATAAGACCAGGTAGAGAAAAAAGAAGAAAAATTTGAGAGGATACCAATGCAAATAGACTCAGCATAACTGGGGAAAGTACTCAGCTATGCATAAAAATGAACAGTTTGACCCCCTTTTACCAATGTCAGCAGTTATGAGAATTTCATACCATAGTTGATGAATTCATAGCAGATTGTGACTGTATTATGCAGGAAGCTTGCTAATAGAATGAGATTTACAAACTCATCACCAAAACATGAATATTATATGCATGAACATTAATACATGATCGTGGCAACTTGCCAACTGGAATTATATTTTTTCATTTAGACTGAGACGTTCCCATCACTGTTTTCAACAACATGTGGGAAAACACATATTTTGCATGGCTAAAAGTTCTTTCGAACTCAAATATAAGGTTGCATCCTGGTCTTAAAAAACACTTGGAAATGCAGGTAGGACACTCCCTGTTAACTTTCAAAGGAAAGAGACCCAACTGTTGAAGAGTAGCTAGAAATACAACTAATGCTTTTGTCAAACTCCTCTAAAGAATAAAGATATTTCCTTTACAACATCAAGCTAATATTCTTATGACCAAATGAAATAATATAAAACCTGATTCCAATGGGATCAAACAATCTATATAAACATATACTTAAAGTGTACTTAAGGAGGAAAATAAGCATCATTTGAAAACACCTTTGAAGGGGAGTCTCCTTTAGAAAAAGCTTTAGAAAACCAGTTTTTTAAAAATGAATCATATTGGCTTGTATTTCTTTGCCTCCAGTCTTAAACATAATCTGTTTATTCCCCACCTGCAATTAAAATCCTTTGACCATGATATCATAACCAGCTGTCATGGAAATAATTTTGTGTTGAAAACAGAGTATTACACTCAACTTCAGGTAGGGAATAAGTATCAGAAGAAGAAGAATACATGAGTAATAAGATAAGTTTCTTAGTTTTAAATATTTCGTGATGAAAGCATTCTGCTGTTTTGTTTTGATATAGTGTATGACATACAACAGTTCTTAAATAGCAAACTTTGTAATTGCCTCATATGAGAGATACTTGTTCTACCTTAAATTTTCCACATATTTTTAAAGCCCTGTCAATGGGGCTATTTTTAAGGAAGGAGAAAAGGCGTGAAATTTTTCATTGATTCCTCAGTTTTTCTCTGTAAGTCCCTAAATTCATCTTTCTAAAAAGGCTTAACAAAATTCAGTTTTACCTTGCTATAAGCGTACTCTTCTCTTTCTACACATATCACTGCTTTCAGTGGGGCAAAATAAAACTGATGTTTATTACAGAGTAGAATCATAGAATCATTAAGGTTGAAAAATACTACAAGATCATTGAGTACAACTTCTGAATGATCACCACCTTGGTCAACTAGACCAAAGCACTGAATGACACATGCACTTGTTTCTTGAAGACCTCCAGGAAAGGTGATTCCACCATGTCCCTGGGCAGTCTGTTCCACTGCTTAACTACCCTTTCAGTGAAAAAATTCTTCCTGATGTCCAGCTTGAACCTTTCCTGGCACAGTCTGAGGCTATGTCCTCTTGTGCTGTTGCCATTGCCCGGGAGAGGACAGCCCCCACCTTGCTACAAACTTCTTTCAGGTAGTTATTTGACTAATTAAACTGTCTCTGTGGAATTCCTTGGCAAAGAAGCATTAGGTATCAGACAACATTCTAATATGTAATACTAACTTACTTTTATTTGATTACTTTAATTATGTAAGCATAAAAAAAATGCTGTTATCCGGATTAGGCACTCAGAACACTAAAAAAGAAGATAAAACACTACTTTTAAACTCAACTAGCGGCACTTCAGACTCCTCCTCTATGTCTTTAAAATTCTCTGTCATAACTTTCATGCTGGCTCAGATAATAACGTAGGAGGAAATAAGCACCAAACAACCTAGGTGAACGCAACAGCCCTGTGTTATTAATACGAAGACAACTTTTCATTGTTCACTGACTACACAAATTGTTTCTCAATAAATGGAGCACATCCTATGAAAGCAAAGTTACCAAATACCAATCAATAATGTTTGCAATATTAGAAAGAGGAAAGTATTGTCAAGATAAACAATAGAAAACACATTTTTGCTGAGAAAAAAATTGATTTTTGCATATGAGCCACTATTATCTACAATGATACAGCAGCTAAGTGCAGCTGTTTCTTTGGGAGAAATTCATTCAGTGCATTATTTGTTCTTTCTGGGCTTTCAAAATGTATTGATAATAACTTTCATATTTGCTTCTACTATATGAGATTTACTGTGTTCTAGTATCCAGTGTTTATGTTGTTGCAGCTTGAGAGACAAAAAGAGGAACATATATTCAGTAAACTGTCTTCTCAGCACAAATTCTACCAACTGATTATGAAAAGCTACAATAAAACAACGTCAAAATGTATTTTCATGTTTTCCAATACTCAGTGTTAAAGCCAAAGACTCTCTGTAATTTACAGAAAGAAACATGATGAGAGAAAACATTAAATTATATACAACTTATTGTAACATTTGTTATCACTGCATAGAAACACACACATTCAGGAAACCATAAAATAACACATACAGGCTGGCAATGTATTTTTTGTTTTACAGTGACAGGATCTCATGCAAAAATAGTATGAATCTGAATCTACTTCCTTAAGGGTGTAAAGTTATAACTATAGACCTCAGATAAGAAATGTGAAATTATTTTACACGTCTCGGAAATCAACTTTGGAGGAATAGACTTTTCTCTTTGTTAGAGAAGGAAATATTTTACAAATACATATAGTGTATTGGATAGAGTAGGCAGAACATTACTGTTCTTCTTCAGTCTATCTCCATGATCATGTTTTGTTCTTAAACTCTGGAGCCTGAGTTAAGAAGGAGATACAATATAAAGGTCAGTTTCTCCTGAATACAGCTTTTTGCTTAGCAGATGTCAAGTCCATATGGAGCCTTACATTACATAAAAATCCTACTGAAATTGCCAATGTCATCAAATGCTTCATAATAATCAGCTGGGGTCAACCTTGTCTTTAAATTAGAGAACACAAACTGTGTGACATAAATGATATCTCATGTTAACACAGTAAAACAACATTTTTAGGCTTAGGGATTGCAAGCTAACAAAAATTAATGATGAAGTAATTGAACTACTTCATCCAACAGGTGAATTGAAAGTTTATTTAAATCTTGCAACAGTCATAATCAGGCTTGGCCCCTGTTGTCCAATAAAAACTGGTCCTCAAGGTGAAGCTGCAAGAGAAGTATAATGGAAGAAATCTCCACTGTTCTGATCATACACTGAGAGTGCTGCAGTAGGAGATGCCCTGCATTATGAAATAGTTTCTGAAGATTTGTAGAAGGATACATTCATCCAGTTGATGACACTGAACCTTAGAAAACATTACACAGGTGTTTCACATTGAAGAATATACTCCCTTTACCAGGTCATAGCTACGAAGGGATTGTGCTCTTTTCCTCCATTTTTTTCCTTTTTTTTCTCGAGAATATGTAGTTTATACTACGCGTACTGATACTTCTTTTGCAATGCTTCTTTCCCAACTTGACACACAGATAACTTGACAACAGAGTGCAGAGGAATATAGTTTGGACTTATTATTTCTTTAAAAGCAATTTCAGATAGTTTCTCATCTGGATTTCACATAGTACGACACGAACATATTCTCAGAAATTAAAAAAAAAAAAAGGAAAAAATCCAACACCACAAGAAATCTCACGGCAAGAACACCCTGTTTCTGAAACTTTATGTCAGAGGAATAGAGAACAGTGGGTTCGGTTTGGGATTGTTTGAAGAAAGCAATCCCGTCTTGTCTGATCCTTCACCTTCGCAGGACTACAAGGAAGTTTCATTAGAAAATAATGCCAGAGGGTATAAATCAGCAGAGGATACTTTTGGTAATTGTGAAGAGACAGGTAGGTTTCAGTCTGCCTGAAGAGAAAGTGGGAACAGGTAAGGAAATGATACCCTTTCAAAAGGAGGAAAAAACAACTTGTATTGAATTTTGATCAGAAACTCTGATCAAAAGTAAGTGGATGGAACACGAGCAAGGGTGGAAGAGAAGCAAATATTTAAATACTTTTGAGAGCGCAAAAGAGTACTTAGGATGTGAAATGATGTGTCTAAGTTGTGAAACAAGTAATTCTCTTTAAGTTGCAAGCAAGGTAGGGTATGCTTAAAAATAAACATCCTTTTGAAATGGAGCTAATCTCCTGAAAGAGGGATGAGAACTATTTCTAAAGAATTTAATTAGTGCAATGTAAACAAATTAAAATAAAATAATTGAATGCCAAGGAGGAAAAGATATGAAAGAAAAAAAAATCAGTGGTAATTGGTGAAAACTGTTTGCTTTCCTAAATGGGAATTAATTGGAGGTCTTTGCTGGTATCAATAAAGGTCTGTGCTTTCCTGCTACACGTTATACCTTTAACTTCTGAAGATCTTTACTTCTTTCTGTGTCACCAATTCAAATGTTACCTGAAGTGATAATAACCTGTACCTATTTGTGCCTTGCAATCAAATAGTTGATTTTTTTTAGGAATGGTAGTGAGAACTGCTGCTGAAATAGAAGGTCCCAATTCCTGACCACAAATGTAGCCACCAGCTCACTTATGCTGGCATTAGAGCTCAAGTAGACATGTGGTGAGCTATTTCAGGGAACTGATCCAACTGAAAACAGTAAAGAAAAATAAAACAATTAGTTTTCAGCTGAATCTATTTCCTGAGATAATCCTTGGACAGCTGCACATGTGCTAGTGCCAGGACTGGCATAAGAGAGACAACAGGAATGCACAGCCAAGACAGGGAGATCATCAAACTGCAGCTTTAGTTCACTGTGTAGACCATGAAACCAAATAGCAGTGCTTTTCTCTAGTTCTGTTTCAAAATGGATGAATCAGAAAAGGCAAGTGAAAGAAGTCCTGTTTACACGTACTAGAAAATCTTCTGGAGGGATAGATATTAAGGACTTAAGGTGCCTTCATCATGCTGGTTATAAATTATCAAAAATACATTCTCAAGATGATTTGAATGATTAAAATACTAAAAAGAAAATATAACCCACCAAAACTTATAAGTTATATTACAACATAAGAAGAACCAGGTCATCTCCATACCATGTTCAAGATGCAGTGAAGCTGAATTGTTTATTTTTCTAGAAATTAAACTGCATTATATGACTTGCAAATAGAATTTCCTACACAGAAAAACATAATTTACCTACAGTACAACAGGAAATGATTTTCAAATTTGTACCAAATTTTATCTATTTTTTATGGTGAACATTCTGCTACATAAATTTCCCTATCTGTTACAATCCTTACACTTAAGAATACAGGATTTACACACTGAAAAGTGAGGAGATTCTCCCTCACTTTTTGTGATTGGAACAGTAAAGAGCAACCCTAAGATGGCCTTCAAACAAATTTATTTCCACGAATTGTTGAAACTATATTTTCGTTTCGACATCTAATATGATTATTTTCAGGGAAGTCTTAAGGTCTTTCTGAACAGTGCATTCAATTAAATAATAAGAAATTGTAAATCTTTATCATAGTAGTTAATATTAACTTTTAACATTTTCTGTCAAGACTTTTAAAATACAATGAAAAAGTATCTGGTTTCTGTACCATGCAGTCACATGTTACCAGGAAACCAACATGAAATCAACTTAAAGTCATCTTCAGTATTTTTTTTATTGCGTGCCAGTGTCCATATGAACCTTCAAATGAAACAAATGTGCAGCCCCTAAAAACAATAAGAGTAACACAAGCTTTTACTCCACCACACTAACAAAGTGTTGGAGGGTTTTAAGAAAGGATTAGTGACACAACAGACTATAAACAAATACTGTGTCAGCAATCCCTTTGGGAGCTGTTAATCCTTGGATCACCGACATGATTGCCTATAGCTGATCTAAACAAGCACTCCACTACTTATGGTTCAGTGCATACTTTATCCACACATTTTTGACACAGACAATATTTTAGAATTAAAGAAACCGCTATAATTTACTATGTTTAATGGGTGGCTCTCTATGTCACTTTAGCCACAAACTATTGACCTGAGAGGCTGTTACTTTCCACTATACCAATACTTATATACTCCATGGGTTACTGACAAAGGGGCTCGTAAATAGTTTCTTCTGGATAAATTTTTTCATGCTCTTATAGACTGTCATTCACAATTAAACAAAGTGGTACTGCTGACATGAGGAAAGTACAACGCCTTGAAACTGTTTCACTAGAAAAGACACCAGGCACTTGCAAATCCTTTTAGTCCATGCAAATTCATGCAGTGGACTGAGAGCTCTTTGGAGCTTGCACTGTCTGTGTCCTTTCAACATTACACAGGAAATTTTTAAAATAATCTAAGGATTTTTAAACTGCATGGATGTTTGTGCATATTAAAAGAAGTAAGTGCTGTATCATTCGCACACTACTTCATGGAATCTGCTTGACATGTATCCTTATAAAAAGAGAACAGAATTTTATGAGCAAAGGAGTTACCCCATCAATGCAGTCATTTTGCACAGTTTTTTATCATGGTTTTAGTATCATACAAACCTGGCACCATATTAGAGAAAAGTCTCGGGAAACAGAAAGAATGACATTGTAAACAATTTGAATAATAAGAAAGTGGAGAAAATTACCTCATACTCCTGTGAGAACTTCAAATTGTCATTTGCTTTCAATCTTTCAATGTGATCTGCAAGTTCCAAGATGGGTATTGGGGGATGACTGGCCATACCTGTTGAATGAGAAAGAAGAACACAATTTAAAGTACCTTACAGTGATAGCATTGCTCTAAAATGTAGAAAATGCAATAGTTAGAATGTCTAGAAATGTGTAAGTAATAAAGATGTCATATGTGAGAGAAGCAGGCAAATAGTTTGGTTTCTCAAAGCAGGACATGCTCTGGATAGATGAGCTCTGAAGCCAAATTAAAAGAAGTCACTAAACATATTCCCAAACCTAACATTCCTAGTGTAGAGGAAAGAGTTACTGTGATATGAGTCAATGAGTTTAGCTAGGCATGGAAAAATGAGACAGTTAGACCTGATGTCGACCTCTGCTTTGAGTAATGACTCTTAATGTCATTTCAAACTCCTTCTCCTGCACTGCATGAAATGGAAACTGTTGAATTAGATAAGGAAATGTGAGCTGAGAAATAGACACTGAAAGTGCCCTAAAGGGGAAAAAATAGTGTTTTGACAGAAAACAAAGTGACTTATGCATAATCAAGAAAAATGAACTTGAATAATGAAGGTTACCAGGGTAACCAGATACCTGAACCTGCAAAGGAAATGGTAAAAAAACAAAGAAACCTCAAACCAATGTAAAACTAACTTATAATGTATAAAAAATGAAATGGAGAGAATGAAGATTAATAATAATGCATCAAGGTCTAGGAAGACTGGCTATGTATTCTGACTAGATTAGAAATACTTCAGTATTTTATGAAATTTTGCGGTGACTGACATGCAACTGTGAATGACTAGAACAACATGCACCAGTGTTTTTAGACAAAAGTCACTAAAGACAACATTGGACATCAGACAATTAGAACTTCAAAAATGTTTTCACTAGTAGCAGATTGTAGAGTCAGGGGTTGTAGAGTTTGGCTGGACACACTGACTGCACTAGTACCTTAAAATATGCTTAATCTGAAACCCCATTTATCAACCCCTAAAGGTACCTACAATCTACTTCAGGTGTAAACATCTTTGTCCACTGATGGAGTAATGAATGAAAAAGAAGAGCTGGGAATTGGAGATAGTGATGTGTGTAAGGGACTACAGACAGCAAGGCAAAAGAAAGACAGGAAAGATGTGGGGTCAACTAGAACAATCTGCCAGCTTAAGATTTGACAGGCAAAAATTTGTGAACATATTTATTTCACACTATTAGTCTTCATGACCCTTCTCCAAAATGCTTATTTTCTTCTCTTCATGATTTATACTATCACACCTAAAATGAAAGTGAGTTGTCAACAGCTTAGGGAAGAAATCAGAGCTGGCAAGAAAAAGTTACACTAGTGAACCCCAGGATCTCTTGAAATTACAAAGGGAAAACATTAATGACTCAAGGGGGCTCAAGCTGGAAGCCATGTTGCATAATGCAGTTTGCTTTGTCACCATGAATTTCAAGAGCATGCCTAAGACAGTTGACTTGCATTTTCTTTAAACATAGCTGAAAATGACCATGTGGTTATAACACAGTCACAGTTTAGCATATTTTTCTTTTCTTTAATTTTGATTTTAATTCTTGTTTTCTGTTTGATTCTTTGAGATTTCAGGCATCATACTAGCGTCCAAAATAATGTCCAGCAGCGTGTCCCTAATTCTTCTGACCCTATACGTATATATTTTACATTATTTTCATAGCACATCTGTGATGTTAAGACATATTTAAAGTAGATATTAAAGCAAGTTGTCAATCAACTAACAAAGCAGAATACTCAGATACAATGGGGATATTCTGTACAAATTTGAGTTAGAAAATTAGTCTCAATTTATTTGACACAGTTCTGCTTGTCTCCCATTTTCTTAGAAATTTCACTTAGGACTCAGCTACTCTCAA
Source organism: Campylorhamphus procurvoides (assembly GCA_013396655.1). Lineage (NCBI taxonomy): Eukaryota > Metazoa > Chordata > Aves > Passeriformes > Dendrocolaptidae > Campylorhamphus > Campylorhamphus procurvoides. The sequence goes on from WBMV01009265.1 coordinate 100,745, forward strand.
AATGAATGTGGGTGACAGTCATCTAATAATTACACTGATTGATCCAGATCAAGCACCCCTATGGAAAATATGTGAGTGAAAAGGCACAAGAGAACTCTAAATTGATCCAGAAATGGAGGTGGACTGATGTACATCTAAAACAGTGCTTGAACAGAGAAAATAATAGAGACAAAGATGTTTAGACCTTTTCGAGCGAATCGTGGGAGAGAGTTATTATCATATAAGGACTGAGTGGTAGTTTGGCTAGAGAGGGAGGACACAGAGCCAATCAGGGAGGCGTAGGGGACTGAATTACTGCTCAAAGCTGTAAAAAGTAAAAGCCAATTGGAAATGGGAAACAAATTAGTAACAGCAGTAGACCATCATAATCAATCAATCTTGTATATACAGGTACTTCAGACATGCACAAAACAGCGTCTGGAAACTCAACTAAGATGTTTAAAGGTGCAGTTACCCTATTGTAAACATAAAGGACATAAACCCAATGAGTGTGAGACTTGTTCAACACATGATGAACCTGACGAAATCACCAGCATCATGACCACAAATCACAATAATTAGTTTACTGTGAAGGAATGTTTAAGGATGCTGAGCACCCATTCTTTTTCTAAACTATTTTTGTTTATATGCTTCTCTGTATGCCACTTGGCATTCCCAAGGGGAAATTTCATATTAAACACCTTGTGCAAAAATGAAATTTGAAATAAAATTTTCTTTACTAAGGTAAAAAGAGGAACTGCTTACAACTTCAGAAACTCATAAATTTTAACTGCATATAAACCCTTTTTGCACAACTCACTTTAGGCACTTACACTTGGACACTGAATAACTTTCACCAAATAATATTTTGCAGTTAAATTATGAAGTGAAGTAATTGCATTTGGTATATTTTCATATTTGAAACACATAAATGTGCTCTACTGAGATGATAAAAGCAGCTATTTTTTAAAAGAACTGCTGGAGGACTTTTGTTATGTAATCAGTCTGTGAATCATAACAGAATATGCCATGAATGAACATTTTAAGATCTCATCATAACTCACGCAAAAGCATGAGGCTCCTATTGAGCTTAATGTGAACAGCAGGTGTAAAACTTGACTCAAATGATCTCACTCAACATACAGCTAAACTCATTTCTGTGGCTACAGATAAGAAAATACACTAATTTGATGACACACTTCCACATCAATCAACATATGTCATGACAACACAAAAACTTAAAGACAAAATACAGCTAAAATACAACAGATCCTGTGACATGCTAAAAAATCAAAAGAAATACCATGCTGAAAACATGCTTTCAAATTTTCTTTTAAATAGGACATCTCTTTTTAGAAAAAGAGATAAAAACACCTGAAAACTCAAACAAAAAGAAAACTCCCAAAACCCACATGCAAAACACAGCTGAAACTGTATTAACTAGAAACTTTTATTTCCGGATTTGATAGAAGACAGATAAATGTGATTGATTTTATGCAGCCTAGTGGTAGCCCTTTCACACGTATTAAATAAGAATGCATGGTTTGATTACAGCATAAAATTAGCTTCTGGTTAATCTGTGGTAAATACATGACTGAGGAATGCAGAATACCATTTGTGCCAAAATTTCAAGGAAAAACTAAGAGAGCAAGGTCAGAATGCATCTGCATATTAATAAGCCTATTAATTAACATTAAGCCTATTAATTATATTCCTTTATCCCATTGAAACAAGTGGATGTGTTGGGCTTGTCATTAGTGCGTTAAATTTGGATTTGAAACACACATTTATTTACAAACTGTAGGTTGACATACCCACAGTAAACAAGAGTAAAGTTAGAAATAAAACAAAGAGCATTTCTGATAGTATACAGACTAGAGTTTAGATGAACTGAAAATGTGACACATTATTGTCACAGAAATTTCTTTAGGATGATTGGGATTTTAGGTCCATATTGAATTAATAGTCTGTGATTTTACAAACTGATTTATTACATCCTTATTTTTATTTAGTAATACAGAATGCCCTTCCACATATCAATCTATGGTATGTGGATATGGATTAAGATGCTGTCCCTTTATAGAAAAAGGAAGGAATCAGTGACAGTGGTTTTTGTTGCTGATAGTTATCCTTATCAACAAGACAGAAATACCTACTTAAAATTCAGACATGGAAAGTAGAAAAAAAGAAAGATGATCCCGATTCAGTAGGAATTCAGTATCCATGAAAATTTAGCAAGAATGCCTTCACTACGTATGACAAAAAAATTACTGTTACTTTAAAATCTCTTGTTCAGAGTCAGAGTGAGGCCAGAGTTTGAACTTACAGAAATAAATCTACAAGACAAACTCTAGAGAAAAATATTCTGCAACAGATATGCTAAAATAGTTTCCACTGCACATATAACACATCACTTCTATTCCAGAAGATTTTATATTCTTCAAAGCCAGACCACTTATCCTGGAATGACAATAGTTTCTGTTCTTCTGTATCAAAGACTGAGCCCTAACAAGCAGCCTTAGGATCTCCATAGCCCATAGCAGAAGCACCAGCTCTGTCACCTACAGTGAGAAAAGCGGAAACCTAATTTTCAGATCCTGATCTAAAAATGTTAAATACAATAACGTATTGCAAAACAATTGGCTAAAATCCAGGAAATAAAAAAGGATTACTCTTGTGAGGAAGAGAATTTTCAACTTCATCTCCTAAGGCTAACCAGTTTTTGGTTGCCTCTATGTTTGAAAGCAATGAAGTGGGTAATCAGAGAAGTGCCGCTTCCTCCTGAAGCCCATACTTCTTTTAAGTGCCTAAATCCTTTATGTGAGACAAGTTCATACGAAGAGCTGTATGTACAATCACTGAGTCTGATAAAGCATTTCCACTTTGGTTTTGCCATGGAGACAAACCACAGTATTTCCTTCAGCACTGTCATGATTTTCATAAACTGATATCCTGTACATAAACTATGGCAAGACATTTCCTGCTATCTTGCAAAGCAAGTGACTAAATCCAGGCATCATTTTTTTCCAGCCTTTTTTATTTGTATCCTTTTCTTCTGGACATGTTTTACACATTTTTCTGCTTTATCTTGGAAATAAGTTTGGGGAACTTCCATAGCAAGTCAGGGAATAAGTGTTTAGTGAGTTTTTAGCTAATAAAAAAACCCCAGTCTTTAACTCAGACCTGTAATAATTCTATTTATTTTTCTTGGATTTTAAAGCATCTTATTAGTTCATAAAATATAATGAGATAATTGTTTAATTAGCACCCAATTACACAAATTACTATAAGTGTGACACATTTTATAGTTAAATGAGGATAAAAACAGTCAGTTAGTTTTGAAGCATGACTCAATTTAGTTCTCTGGTTGATTGGCAGATTGAAGTCTTTGTCTGAGCCTTGGGTCTCTCAGAACTCACTCAAACCACTTAATTTCAGTTAATTTTACTCTGAAAAATTTGGCTTCCCTACTTGATGAAACCTTTTGTGAGGGCTTAATTACTACCCCTTGCTTACCTTTACTATCCCATGCGGCACAGAGACTTCTAAAATTTGTGCACAGGTTAATGATTTTAACAGTACACTTGTAGAATCATAAGAATGTGAATTTCCCTCTGCTACTCCAATTGTGGAAGAAAACAGACTTAAAATGGGTATTTTTGTGTTTATTCAAAGAGAACTTGGCACAAGTGTGACCCACTCACTGGCATATAGGCTTATCTAACACATACACGTGCTTGGACAACACATACGGACATGGGATACTGCTCTTAGATAGTGAACTGTGAGCTATTCCAAAGGCCAAGGCGAAATTTGAAATTTATCTGTGGAGTAACTCCATCCAGCGAGGAGGGAAGTCAGAGATGAATTTCATCTTTCCTGGACAAGGTAAGGTAGGAAGGTCTTTAGGTAAGTACTAGATTATTGAAGGATGTAGTTATTTATTGACAAGATAATAAAAAGAGAAAGGAAAGCAGGACATTTGATGTGCTGGTAGTTTAGATTGTGCAATTTTACATCGTCATGCTGAATTGACAATTTTACAAGAAGTACAACATAATTGTGACTAAATTATTCTCTAGATATCATAAAAGATAAAATATTGCTTTTGCATATTTTCTTTCCAAAATTGATTCTTATTCACTTGTACTGGGATTAATATATACTTGTGGTTAGAAATTCAAATTTAGCCCAGGTGTTTTGCTTTCAAATTGTTTTGATAGCTGTATCTGATCAGACCTTTCCCTACTCTAAATATATGATTGACAATATTTATGGAAAGAGGCTGTTTAGAAATCTTTCAAAGTACCAAAGTTTATGACACTCCAGGATTTTATAGAAGTGTCTCATTCACATCTCCCAGTGAAAACTGGCAGTCTAGACAGATCAATGTAATTTAATACTTTCTTCTCTAACACAGCTGTACATTATGGGTTAATTCTAAACTTTTTTTTTCCCTTCCCACTGGAAGCAACTGGTCTTTCTGGAAAGCTTCAAGCTTTGTGGAGGCTTTCATAATCCAAATAAATAAATTATTGTAATAACAATTATATAAAAAATCATCTATCCTTATTCTAAATGTACAGCCTTTCTGGAGTTACTCTGTGTTTGTCTTGAAAAGTTTTTTATTGCATGTTACTTGATGGTGTGCTGCTAGTTGAAACTGGATAAACATGTCAGTAGGACCTAAATATCTAAGTTAAGTTTAGCGACATTTTAATGAAATGGTAGCCTTAATTGAAGTTAATGTGAGTTAAGTGAGGTTCTGCTTTTGGCAGCACAAGAACTGTACCTCGATTTCACTGTGATTAAGTTTACACATTAAGAACATGTTAATTAGCAAGTGTTACAGAGCAAGACAAATCTACTGTGCTAAGAAATTGTTCCTTGATATTTGGTTGCATGCCAAGTAATATAACGACTTGACCTGTGCCTAGGGGTCTTAGGTGGTAAAAAGATCATAATTTGATGTCTGTATTATATTTTTAGTAATAATTGTAATTCTCCATTCTATGAAAAAGTTTCCAGCAAAAAAGAAGGCTTTATAGTAGAAATACAGTCTTGCAGATGTTCTGTTCAACTTGTCTCACAGAAAATGGCAAACTTCCCAGATAAACCACAGCCTTGCAAGAAAAAGTATGCTTTGAATCCTCTCCATTTGTTTTCAGATCAATGAGGTGGAATGACGGTGTCTATAAATGCCACAAATTCTGCCATTTCTTAGTACCTTTACATCCTAAATGTAGATTTAGAATTAATTACAAGAAAAAAATGTGTGGGTGTGGCACTTCAGGACATTGTTTAATGTTGAACATAAAGGTGCTTGGCTAATGGTTGCACTCCATGATCTTAAAGATCTTTTCCAAACAAAATGATTTTATGTCTTCCAGTAAGCCATCTATTCTACTCAGTATATAACTGTATACAAATAATGACTTGTTTAAGGCATAAGCTAGACTTCAAGAACCATACTTTTTCTTCTCATGTTCCAAAGATTTGTATGTATACTTCTCTTGCTGTAAAAAGGTGTAAAACTTTCATGAAATTGCTGAGTAACAGATAAAATCTTTACTCAGGAACATTAAGCCTACATTCAGATTGCAGTCTCAGAAGGAAAATTGTGAATTAAAAAAGTTCAATCATTTCCACTTACTGCGTTTAAGTTCATATTGTACGGAGATCTCAGAGCATGGTAACAAGATTCCCACATTGAGATGAAACTGAATTAAAAAATGTGCTCCTAAAACACACCTCATTTGCCCCAGCTGCTAAGAACATTCAGTGTACTGGAACAGACTGAAAAAAACAAGGCTGGGGTAAAACTCAAGCCTCCAGATTCCTCCCTTTCTCTTTCTGCACATGCAGAGTGGATCTTAAGCCACATTTAGTATCTGCGGATCCACTCCTGTTGGGGCAAGATTATATTAATATAGTCACTGTTCAGAAGATCAGAAATGTGATTTGCAAGTTCACTTAACCCTTTAGTAGTATTTAGTACGTCAAGTTCTGAGGCTAATCTCTCAGCATCTCAAGCACTTAATTTCCTGTTTTTATGAGCTTGAATTCACTATTTTTTTGTTTTAAATGTAGTAAGTTTGACAAACACAAGGCTCATGAAGATTCTGCCCATAATTAGCATTAGACTGGGACCATGTGCAAACATGCTGTAATAAAACCCAAGTCTACTGGACTGTAACATGATAAAAATAAAGCAAATTTAAGTAAAAGTTGACTTCTAAAAATGTGGTAAAAATTCAGTACTAATAATTTCTCTCTTGGTGGGTCTTGACTATCAGATAAACAGCTTTAAGAGAACAGCAGTTAATAAAAAACAATTGAATAAAATATTTGGGATTGCATTGCTTCTAATCTTGGAACTACTGATGTAAATATACTCCTTTACCACAACATAGGGCCTTATTTTCAGACAAGACCATTATCTGATTAGTGTTTCCTTTCTGTGTTGTATATTTGCAATTTAGTGAAACTGGCAATGATGTTAATAGATTACCCAATTATGTAGTAGATAAGAGGAAAGCTCATTTTCATAGAAGTGCTGTAAAAATATTATTAATAAACAGAGGGGTATACACTTCTCAATAGTACTTTCTAGTATTGTTAGGTTTAACTTGGTATTTTAGCACACAGAACACATCCATATAGTAAATGTGTCTTTGGGCTCTTCTTTATAGATCTTCAAGTTTGTTTCATGCTGGATTTTTCTTTAAATAAAGAAATTAGAGAATGATTTCCAAGGCTAACAAAGAAATAGATTGTGCAAAACCTTGTAAGTGATCAAAATATAATTTTCTAAATAATCAATTTTTATTTTCTGTAACAGCACCAGTAATCAGCTTGTCATCACAGAGCTATCCATGAGTTATTATTGTCTCTTACCTGGAGTTTGAAAGTTAAGGCGTCGCAGCTCCACCGGATCTGTGGGATGGTGAGAGGGGACCTCCTTGCTGTTGGGTATGCTGCTCTTTCTAGAATCAGATTCAGCCCTCTTCCTGCATGAAGAAGGTGAATACACATAAACAGAAGATAGACATATTAGCTGGACAAAGGTGCCTGAGCGTTTAATCATCAGATTCTGAAAGCAAGATGTTTATTTCTGAAAGACTATTTGATCCAGTGCAAAGGCGGGTAGGACACCCGCAATCTGCGATGGCAAAATTAATCTAAATATAGTTATGTCAGAGAGAAAATAACAGCATTCTGCTCTGGACTGATCCTCCAGTACATCCTTCTGGTCACTTGAATCCTTTACTATCATAACATTAAACTTATAAAAATTCACAGTTCTCTATTTTAAAAGCTATCTAGCAATACCTTTATTAAAAAGTAGCCAACTCTTGAGCTTGTAATTAGAAATGAACACCCCAAGTTACCATTAAATATTTCATATTTTATACACATTCATTTAAAAATAACTTGCATTCTTTAGCTAATTTTAATATGAGAGAGAACAGTACAGAAGACACCTGTCCTGGAAAACATCTGTTCTTTTCACTTTATAGAAAGCAAGAATTTGCTCTGTTTTCTGTCGTCTCTCTAAGAGGTGAACGACACAATTCTAATTTGTCTTATCACACTTACATGTCTTCACAGCTCAGATTCAGTGTATTTCTAATCAAATGAAAAGACTTTCACTGCAATTATAGCGCTCATTTCAATCTGTACAAAACAAGATGATGAAGGGAAGGGAACGAAGGGAAGGAAAGAAGGTAGGGAAGGTTTGGGAAGGTTGGGGAAGGGAAGGTTTAGTGAGGGAGCAAGGGAGAGAAGGAGAGAGCAAGAGAGGGAGGTAGGGAGGCAAGGAGGAATTCAGAAGGAAGGAAGGAATTCGGGAGGAAGGAAGGAATTTGGAAGGAAGGAAGGAAGGAATTCAGAAGGAAGGAAGGGAGGGCGGGCAGGAGGAAGACTTGTGTGTGTTTCCCTTTCAATAGAGATAGGCAGAGTACACATATGTTCTGACTGATTTTTCTGATTAAATGGACTCCCATTATTTTTGTGTATAATTTTCTTATGTAAGATATGGAGACCTATGTTATTTAAAGCTCATCTACCACTCTGCATTTTTATACATAAAGTGGAATTCTTCTTCACTAGTTCTCTGTGGGCTCCCTAAGGAAAGCACAAACTGGCTGTTATTCTTTATGTAGTGTAAAATGAAGACACAAACAGAAGAGTTACTTTGTAAAAACAGAGCTGAGAATATGTTAAGGTTAATGATAGAAAAATTTTTTTCAGGTACCCAATATTTACTTTAGCCTAACACTATTTTTTATTTTTTTTCCCCCATAATTGATTCACAATGGTACACTGCTAAATCTGTTATTATTCCGGTTGATTTCTTGTGTTCTTGAAATGATGAACACATTGTGACATACAACAAGATTTCAAAGGCTATGCAAACACGTCAAACAACATCACTGCAGGACTTCTTTGAAAGTCACTAGTCCTATGGTTTTATTGAGAAAAGTAAAAATGTTTTACTGTAAAAACACTCCATCTGTTGTCTGGTAAGTACCTTAACACATGTATTAATTTCTCTTTAGGGGGGTCATAAAAATTTACATCTGATTTTTCTGCTTTTAGTCTTTTTTAAAACAAAATATTATGGAGAAATTAATTTGAAATTCCTTTCTCTTGAGTTTGACAGTACAAAACTCCTAACACAGTAGCACAATGCCTTTCTTTTTAAGTAAAGATGTACAGTGTAACTTTCAAGAAGTCATTTAATCTGTATTTCTTCCTCCTTAAATCTGGAAGTCTTAAGTCTCAAGTCCCTTGAACTGTCTACAGACAAGCTTCAGTTAAGTTTTTTCTGCTTACAAGTCAGTACTGGGCAACACAATTACACATTAATCTACTAAAGGCACTAAAATATTTTCTAACTATGTATCTGAATATTTTGAATACTTCCAGGATAAGAGAATGGTTTATTACTTATATTATTCTCAGGATCATTCTGAATTTTTTTTTAATCTTTCCAGCCTATACAAGTCATAATAATTCTTTCAGATTATGCAATGATTTTGAGATAGTTGGGAAAAAAAATTTCAGAGAGGACAAATGAGATCACTGTATCATTTTCACTTGTAGAACTGTAAGTCAGCACTGAGTCTATGGAGATGGAGCATTACAGAGATTCAGAGTGGCTGACATTTCAACCACAACAATGCATTCCTTCAAGAACTTCGGATATAGCAAAAAAACACTGATTCACCTTCACCAAAATGCAAATAAAACCATAAGAACATTGAATAGCTGTGTTATCCCTTGAAAATGTACCCCATAGAGAAAAAAAAAAACAACAAGCAGTGAAACTTTGCTGCTTGTATTACACTACTTTTCAGTGCTGTAAATAACATTAAATTGCCTTCATATTGATTGTTTACTGTCTACATTTACTTAAGACTGACAGATGTTTTATGTTAGATCACTATCATGATAACTTTGTTTTTTTCTTTTTTCCCCTCTTCTGTAATAAATGAAGAGTGATTACTTTTCACTTCTCACCTGTCAGGTTTACTGCTCCATTTTAATGCAGCAGAGAGGGAAGAAAAGGTGAAATGTTAGTTGACCAGCAGTACAGAGGATAAGCATGGAAACCTGAGATATAAGAAATGTTGACTTACAGTAAAGATATATAACTAAATCAAATTAAGAAATGACAGCTCATGAAAATATTTAATGCTTGGGAATAATAGCATTAACAGAGGACAAAAGTCATGTCCCAAGCAAATTTCCTCTCAAATATACACCTCTCTTAGATGCTATCTGCGGAAAAATGAGACTTCCAATTTCAGTCAGTGAGATAATAGAGAATGGGAGTTTAATTTGACCCATTAAAGTAATGTTAACATTGCATTGAAAAATTACATCTCACTCTTACATTGAAGAGAGATGAGAGGAGGGAGGAGAGGAAAAATGAAAGTGGAAGGGCAGAGTAGAATGGGAAGGAAAGAAAGGGAGAAGAAAAGGGAGAGAAAAGCAAGTAAATATCAAAGTTCAATACATGAGTTACATAAGACCTGTACTAAATTTAAAGAAGAATAAAAAGAATGAAAACTTTTAAAACTATTTAAAAAAAAAAACAGGTAATAAAATAAGAAAATTTTAAGAGAACACTGGAATGTAAGGTAAGCTTGATTTATTTTTTTCCATTGAAGTACTACACACCTTTTTAGATTTAGAAAGGATGTCATATACTAGAGTCTAGGGTGATCTGTATAGATTCACAGTGATTTATGATCTATAAAGATCAGATAAACCGGGAAAATAATTTCTCTCTCACAAACAAATCCTACTATATACGCACACTGTAAATAAGTGTTTATCTTTCTGCTTGTATGTTGATCATTATAAAAAGGGGTTCTACAAACTTTTAGTAGCTTGTAGGCTGCAATGACCAGATTATACACACGTTATGAAAAAATCTTTAGAATTCTTCATCATCACTTAAGATTCCTTGATCTTAATTTCTGTGTGTTTTTTTGGTTTGTTTGGTTGGTTTTGGTTTTTTGTTTGTTTTGGTTGGTTGGTTGGTTTGTTTTGGGGGTTTTCTAACATCTGGAGTTCTTTTTTTCCCTTAGGAGCATGTTTAGCTTCTAAGTCAAACACAGCTCAAGATTCAGCAGGGGACCAGCAAGTCAAGGGAGTGATTCTGCCCCTCTACTCCACACTGGTGAGACTCCATCTGGAGTGCTGCATCCAGCTTTGGGGTCATCAGAAAGACATGTACCTTCTGTAGTGTGTCCAGAAAAGGGCCATAGAACTGATCAGATGGATGCAACACTGCTCTGTGAGGAAAGGCTGAGAGACCTGGGATTGTTCAGCCTGGGGAGGAGAAGGCTTTGGGGAGAGCTCATTGCAGCCTTCCAGTACTTAAAGGGTGCTTATAAGGAAAGATGGGAACAGCCTCTTTAGGAGTGCCTGTAATGATAGGACAGGGAGTAATGGTTTAAAACTGAAAGAGGGTAGATTCAGACTAGCTAGAAGGATGAAATATTTTATGATGTGGGTGGTGAATTACTGGCACAGGATGCCTAGAGGGGTCGTGTATGCCTCATTTCTGGATACGTTCAAAGCCTGGTTGAACAAGGCTCTGACTAACCTGACCTAGCTGAAGATGTTCATTGCAGGGAGCTGGACTAGGTGACCTTTAAAGGCCCCTTCCAACCCAAACTATTCTATAATTCTATGATGCTGCGATTCAGAGAGTGAAAGTTCACTATGTTCAAAAGATTTAAACTTAAGCTCCAGTCTTCTGAACCAAATCAAAAAGCTGCACTTCATAAAAACAAACAATATGAAGTCTGTCAAGATGGATTTAACTTCTCTTCCTCACAAATGAAGTGATCTAGGATGAGGAATATTTTGATCTTCATCAGTGGAAGACTGAAATTAGAGAATTTGTAATTTCATAAAAATTAGGGGAAATAGTCACCTAAATTCACATGTTCAAAGAAAAAAAAAATTCCAAAAACCAGATCACAGGATGCTTCATAGGGATAGGCACTCTTCTTTCTACTTTGTTAATTTCTGAGATACACTGAATAATTTCTAGAGCTCTTTAACACTTACTAACTGGGTTCCTAATCACCCAAATCCTATGTAATTCAGCATATATCACACACTTGAAAGTCAGCTGAAATGATCCACTGTAGATCTGCCTAAATTGTAGGTTGCAGACAGGTAGTGCTTTATCAAAACCAACTTGAAATATAGACTGTGACTCAAACAGCCATCATAATAGTTAGGCATTTCTTCTAGGGTATGCACACTCTCTCTAGCTGGGGGTGCCTTTTTTTGAGATTTTGGTTACAAATCTTACTATGATGTGTAATATCTTCCATGTTTGAATGAGCAAAGGAAAATGACGGAAAAGGAAGTGAAATTTAGTTAATTTACATGAATCTCTAAATTTGATTTTTTATATTTAAGTCCAGTTGATTGAAAGATCCGCTCCAAAATAAATGTCTCCCTTCCCTATGAGTGCAGGGTGGTTTCACAGCTGCAAGGACAGAGAACACTGAACTGGTTATTGGCTAAGTCAGTTCCACTTGCCAGGACATATTCAAGTGTAACTCAGGAAAAAATAATTTTTACTGTGAGGATACTGGAACAGCAGAAGAGATTGCTCAGAAAGGTTGTGGTGTTTCCACTCTTGGCTATACCAAAACTTCGCTGGACATCCCTCTGAGCAAGCTGCTGTAGCTGGCCATGCTCTGAGCAGGGCTGGGATGCAGCAAACTCCAGAAGTGTGACACTTAGGCTCTGTGAATCTGTGAGTTCTTCTGCATGCAGTACAGGAACTGGCCTCAGATGTGTTGGCTACTATATTGCTACTATACCAGATGACAAAAGCTACTCTTCAGTATTTTCTGTTTTCAGTATTTACTGTTAAGTATTAAGGTGCAATGATCTTTTGTCTATATTCTAATATATGATCCAAAAAACTCTCTATGAAATATCTTTGCTTTCAGATTTTAAGACTAAATGCAGAGGCAATAACCTTGATACAACTTACCAACAAATAATGGAGAGGTCCCCCCCCCCCCC
>WBMV01009265.1:113298-172745 GCA_013396655.1 Campylorhamphus procurvoides
CCCCCCCTTGCCTTTGAGATGTTAAATATACTTCAAACCAATGCACACAACTCATCCACACTATCTCTAATAGTGCCTGTTTTAAAGAAGGACAAGACTTCTCCACCTAAAATCATTTAGAAATTGCAGTCATCTTTTCTCTACAATTGAAATGTAAAAGTAGTATTGTAAATCATGAACTTAGTGGTCCAGGTCTGTTAATAAAGGCTTCTATGGACAATGTGAATTAAGCATAGACGACCTTTATCTGAATTACTACCATTTGCACTTCAAAAGACAGTCATTTCTTGGTTGTCCTCTTTGCACTGCACATCCTTCAACAACATCCTCTTAATATTTTTTTGCATGTAAGTTCATGTATTAGACTGATGCCCTCTATCATTTGTTTTTTTGTTGCACTTGTACACCAGTATATTCTAGAAATATACTGTACAATTTCCCAAATCTTTGAAAATTTTCTTGTTTTCCTGTTTTTTTTTGCATATTTATCTGTCAAACTCCCATAACCACAGTAAAACCATTTAACTCAGAAACTAAATTTCACTTCTCAAAACAGTATGCTAAATATCCCTACTGTTTTGTGTAGCTGTTGCTCTTCAACAGTCAGTAAGTTTATCAAAATCTAGCATTTAGCTTGCATTCAGGTTGAATACCCTTGAAAAAATATTCAATTATATATTACTTGTTTACAGAAATTAAAAGTTCATAGAGAATCACAGACTGCTAAAACTGCAGTCATAATTTCTCAGAGGTAATTTGCCAAACCAGTGCAGTTTAACAAATTAAATAGCTGAAAATAGAAAAATAAATACATATGGACATTTGCCCAAACAGTTCTAGCAAAAATAGTAAATAACAGATGGGAACTATGTGCCCCATTTTCAGAGAATGACAACCTCTTCACAGTACTGATGAGCAAATTTTACCTGCTTGTATGTGGAATACGGTTACTATTGTTTTCTGTTAAGAGATTTTAAGTTTATAATTATAGCTTCATAAATGTAACTAGTATTTCCAGAAGCAGTTCCCCATCTTCTTTATATGCTATTGTTTGAATTTTTTTTTTGTAATATGGGAGAAGATTTAGGTTTAATACTTCGAAATAATCAGAAGAAAGGAGTATTTCACATCTCTGATGACTGGTTTTTGAAGCGACAGACAGAAATGAACAGAGGCTGACCTGTTGCTAACCAATTAGATTGGCTGAGACGCTATGCACCAATAGAAACTTTCAGGAGACACAGTATTTGAAAGCAACAGACCATGTGAATGCTGTTGTATGATTTCCGCCCTAAAAACATTCTATAAATATATGTCTATTTGGAATCCAAAGCTCAAGCTAACTCTGGAGTGGTTATCTACAGATGAACAGAGAATTCTTTCCGAAACTGAAGCCAGTTCTCTACATGCAGCTTCAGAGGTATTTGACTGTAGACACTTAAGAGTGGGAAGAGCTTGCAGGCTAGCAGGATTTGAATATTTATGTTCAGGTGATAGCATGATAGCCACTTGTTTTAGAAGACATATTCCATTTAATGAAGTTATTCTTAGAGCACCACCTTCCTAGAAGTTTACAGCAAGAAGTTTAGAGAAGTTTATAGTAATTCTGAGTTATAACAATATATTCCAAAAATGTATTAGGAACAAAATCTATACATCAAAATAAACTTTTTGTGTTTGATTCTTCGGTTTTGATTTATTATCCTGACCCCTGTGAACTCATTCACATTGTAAAAAGCTGCTACATATAAATTATGGTATCATACACAGCTTACACTGCATATGTTGTAAGGCAGATGGTAGTCCTTTGTGTAATGGCAAAACTACATCTGTGCCATAGACAGTGAAAGAATAAATGAAACTTGATTTCATTGCAAGATTAATAGAAAACAGTTCTTCAATGTCTCTTTAATCTCTCAGTTCAGAGCTTCAAATTCATATAGATATACTGCCAAATTCAGACCAACTATCAAAATAAAAACTCAGATTACTTGAGTGGAGATGAGAATCACGTTTAACATCAAGCTCAATGTAACCCCTAATGTATTACTATTATACATCTAAAAACAAGTTTTAAAAACTCAAATGTGCAAATCCCATACATATTTATATGCAGCACATATTTATTTTCTTTGCATACAAATGTATGCAAAGCAGAAAAAAATTAAATGCTGAAGTGTTAATATGTCATCAGCAGAAGAATGTACCCACATACCTGTAATTATTGGAAACTTTCGGTCAAAAATTTCTGCAGTATTCTGGAAACCACTAATAAATATTGAAATATCCCGAAGCAATGACAGTTACTATGGCAGCACAAAAATAGAGTGTGGAAAAGTATTACAAAATGACGAACACGTCAGGAAATTATATCCCTAGCAAGAAAACTAAAAGGTAAACTTACCTTTTATAAAGAAGTATAGCAATAACAATACAGATGATAAACACCACTGCAAGAACTGGTCCAACAACCCAAATCAAGCCTTCTTCTTCATCTGTAATTGGTTGGGGATCAAGATCCATTGACACAACGGGATCAGAATATGGACTGGTTGCATACATGGTCTATAGAAATAAAAATAATTCTTAATCATGAAGGAGTGCATTTAAAATATTAACTATCCTAGACCTAAAATAAACGCATAGAACATGATGATTCAATGAACACAACAAAGTGGAAATGCTCCTTTTCTTGAAATCAGGCAGCACATAAACTTGCAAACTGAACAGTGTGTTGTTACTACTATTTTTATTTTGTGTTCCACGTATTAGTAGTGACCTGCAGGAAAATGATGTAACACAATCCTTCCAGAACACTTTGCAACTTAAGCAGAGAATGAGAAAATTAGCTATTAGGACACTGAGAAATATAACCCATCAGTTACTCATTTTCTGTTTTAGTTTCATACTGGCTTAACACTATTTCTTCCTGCACAATATGAAAAGGTACTTCCAACAGAACTACTAGAGGTAAAAATAAAGGGGACTGAATGTAGAAGGTTCTTAGAAAAGGTTCTTATGGCAACAGTACAGTACATTTTGACCAGTCAAAAACTGTGTGATAAGGTATTCTTATTCTTATAGAAGGTGGAAATACCAGAAAACAGGGGAAGTCACTAGAATATAAAGGGAAGCTAAATATTCAGTCTATCACAGGGATGAAACTAGAATTCAAAGCAGGCTGTCAAAAATCTTTGCTTTACTGGATGGTGTAAAGCAACTGGCCTAGGATAAGACCTGTGATAAGAAAATTTGGTTTTTTTATTCTGTTCTGACCTGAGATGCTTGATCCATGGCTGAGTGCAGAGTTAAAATTACCAACAGGACAGGTTGAAGAGCCTATCTGCTAAAACTGGATAAGTTTAAGAACTCTGCACTACAGTAAAGTCAGAAGTGAAGAATTGTTTGTACAAATTAGTCTTTGCAGAAGCATCTCCATCAGCACTAAACTAGGATTTGCACTGCAGCTCTTGCAAAGGACTTAAAAACTTGATTCAGCAGTAGATCAGGAATGTCAGCTAAGATACAGTAAGATAACTAGGAGAAGAGATTAGCTTCCATTTACATGTTTGCACTGTATTCTGAAAGATGCCTTATGCCAGGACAAGTGTTATCAAAGGAAACATTTTTTTTTTATATTTCATTTGGCCTTGTTTTGGGCTCTGGGCTACAACAGTGTCTGAGTTTGAGACAGCATTGGTATTGGCAAAGATGAGGCACTTACACTACCTGGTAAGGAGCTCACACCCATGTCAACAATCTCCAGTTATGTTAGTCTTTTACTAAACCTGGCACCTGGCATTAAAAATCCCCCATGTTTTAAGTCTTGTCATTGTTTGGAAATTGGGGAGTCTTAATGTTGCATTCCTGAAACACCCGAGCTCACTGACGTTTTTTTTCCATCTTCAGTATTCTCAAAAGATAGAATAAATCCCATTGCTCCAGGAAGAAACTCTTTTTATTTAGCCTCTTCCCTTGGAACAGGCAGTAAAAAATCCTGAAAAAAGATACAGAGGGATATTGAGGGCAACAGTATAAGCACTAATTAGCTTTTCTCCAATAAACAGTATTTTGCTTTTAATTTTCAACCTATTTGTATTAATAACTAACATAAGCTCATTTATTACTTTGTAAATTTTATCTTATTTTTCCTCTCTATTAATGACGTGTTTAACGTACTTATAGATTTTAATCATAAGCTCTCTCAGCTTCCATTTTACCAAGTTAAACAAAGTCAGGCCTTCCCATGCTCCCTCTGAATTCAAATTCTCCATTCTACCATTAAAGAGAGAAATTTGCATTCTCTGAAGAAGTCTTATGAAAAATGCAGCATCTGAATATCAGGAAAAAACATCCCTTGTAAGATGAACTCATACACCAGTGGGATCCACAGTCCTAGAAGTAAAACCAATTAAACTGAGTGGATACACTGCTGCATTGAAAGTTGAATTTCACTCACCCTTAAAAAACTCTGTGGCTAACTCATGCTACTCAATCACATAAACATTTCAGATGGCATGTTAAACCAGTTATTAACCATGCTGTAAGTTTAGTAACACCTGAAATCTTCAAGAGTAGGACCCTAGACAGATTTTGCCATATGAGCCTTTTCAGCTGTCAAATCTATTACTGCCTTTTGTATCCTGATTTCTCTCTAAAAAAGCAATAAATTTATGTCACTCATATGAAATGACTAATGCCTTAATTAAAATAAGAACCTCAAAAAACTTACTTTGTATTGAAAAGATCAATTTTACTATAGGTAATTTCTGATTTATGTTAAACTAATTTTATGGTCAAAAGCTGTCTATCTTCTCCAGTTCGAACCTTTCTGATGCAATACCTTCAGAATTATCTGTCTACGCAGCCCATGTCAAAAAGCAAAAATTGAACTTCCAATCTATGTTAAGAGCATCGACCAGGCATCTACTTTATTTTCAAATTAAGTTATTTATCCAAAAGTATTCAAAGTGGAACTACTTCCTCATTGTGTTTAAGTAGGCAAATTCCATTGATGCCAAGAAAGCAATTGCAAGGTTACACACTGGAAGCATTTAACTAGCATTCAGAGTATTGATGTTGTAGTTTCCAGAGGCTGAACCTGCAAATGTACCTGTCAGGTTTATTTACCAATTAGAAAGATACTGCATTACACACTGTATGTTAAAATGTTGATGTGGATTGGACCTTCTTTCAACAGTCGTACTCATGTCTATTTTTTTAATATATTACATGCAATAGGTTAACTCATGTATAAAAGGACATAACTACAAAATGAATTATGTAAAGAGGAATGACAGCTCATTATTTACATTACCTACACAATTTTTCATATTGAATTGTTTTTAACTTTCTAACAATTTACCGATAAAGTTGTTATGGAATGGCTGCAACTAAAGAAGGTAGCTGTGCATGTCTCTGGTTCGAGGGATCATTCCAAGAATCCTGTCTATCCTACAACAGCATTAAGGCAAGAGAGGAACTCTTTTTAATACATTGAGAAAGATGCTGCTGTGATGTTTATGCCTCAGATCCTGTATCCATGGTCACAAATAACAGAGCACGCAATTTGCAAAGGATCATAACATAGCCAACAGAGGGTGATCCTTAATTTTCAGTTATATACAGAAGTAACACGCAGAGCTGCAACCAGAATAGAAAAGGTTAAAGAATCAATTGTCACTAAGCAAGAAAACACTCGCTTTAAAGATGCTCTGTCTTATAATGTAAAAAAACAAACAAACCACCAATGAAAAAGCTTTTGACAAGTGGAATAAGCATTGAAAAATGTTTTCATTATTGTGGAAAGGTAATTTTGAGATTGAAAAACATTAACTAACTTACAGATTCAGAGTGCTCCATTACAGCCAACACAAAGAAGACATATTCTTGACCACTCTGCAGTTGCTTATTCTCAAATCCACCATAATGCTTCTTATCCCCCAACGTGAATTCCGTAGGAAGAACTTCAAAGTGAGCTGCAATATATGGCTTTAATTCAACCTCCCTCCCAAGACGAATGCTTCTGCGTTTCCTAGCTATCTCCTTAAGCAGCTTTAGAACGAAGGGAGGGGAAAGAGAGAGAGAGAAAGAGGAAGCATGAACAGAAAGGTAACTGTAAACAATTTTAATATAACTTACTGACAATGTAATGAGAAAATTTAATGCATGAACAGACATTACAAAAATAAATTTAACCACATTTCATGAGACATATCAGTATCAATAAATCAATTCTTACAAAATCTTCCACTTTCTTGTCATTCTTGTTAAGACAAGGATACTAGGAGGCAACTGCACTGCCCAGAGTACAAACACAAAACCATTTTTGAATTGTGGTGTCTGGGGCAGGGCAAGGAGGGGCCAGGGAGACAAAGGATAAGAAAGCAATATACTGTCTTTGAGGAAATATATAAACACATATCATATTATATATTTATACACATTATATTTATGTATGTATATGTACGAAATCGTCATAGAATAGAATCATAGAATTAATTATGTCAGAAAGGACCTTTAAGATTGAGTCCATCCATTAACCTAACACTGGCAAGTCCACCATTAATCCATGTCCCTAACTGCCACAACTACAAATCTTTTTAAATACCACCAGAGATGGTGCCTCAATAACTTCTTCTGATAAACAAAGCTAAAATTTACATCGGTACATTTTTGACCAGATTAAATGCTAGGTTTAAACTTGGAAAACATAAATGAACTAATGAAGGAACTTTAGCGCAGCTGGTATAATCTTACTAAATCAGACAAATGCTTCTTCAATCCCTTTTATTACTTTAGATATACTGGCATTTCATAAAAAAAAAAAAACTGACTTGATTACAAGGAATCTGAACTTCTCCTGTGTGATAAACAATGACTTCTAAGGTCTCTTTATATTTCTGCTCATTTTTCATTTATGAAACTTATTCAATGTCCTGTAGTCTCAAATTTCAATCACAATTTTTTCTAAGGTCACATAGTTTTAGTCTTTTTAGCACACAAACAGTTCTAATACAGTGAATTAGCACAAAATTCTTTGTTAGGAGGAGGAGACAAATCTGCAGTGTGAGATAGAGATCAATAAAAAAAGATACTAAAATCTAATCTTAACTTAATTTTAAAGAACATGTTTAGTTAGGGAAGCTCTGTCTTGATTCAGCCTCTTCTTCAGTATTAGACCACGGTTTAGCTAGCACATCTTTTTGGCTTTCCCACATGGAATCTTGCATTTTGCAATTACACAATTAACAATTTCAATGCATATAAACCAACTTAATATTCATTCTATGATTGAGAAAGATACTTTTAATACTGATTACTTGAGCACCCCTTCTCACTGACTTTAGTATTTCAAACACGGTCTGCAGACATGGAAGCAACCTGTATCACTTGGATCAAAATGTCCTTAGTACTGAGGGCTTTTGGATGTTACACCCTCAAGGATCTATGAAGTCAACTGCTTCATAGCGCTAAGGGTGAGTCTGTTCCCTGTTGCACAGATTTTACATTCATTTAACTCTATCAGTTTCCATGCTATGGCACAAAAGCTGGTACACTGCAATGGATCCCCAGAGCAAAAAAAGAACTGGCCATAATCTGAGACTAGAAATCATTATTCATTGCTCAAGGACACTATTGCAATCAGCAGTCCATATTTCTCTTTCATTCTTCCTAAACAGTTTAATGAGCAGCTAAAGTCAATTTGTGCCATATAAAATGAGGGCAGTAGAGAACTGTAATATTGAAAAGATTTCTATTTAGTTACTTCATTGAAGGTGACTCTCACATCTGTTGGTAGCTTCCTATGCCCTAGGTAGAGTTACTAAATGTGAAACATGAGGCAGAGACCAAACAAGGTTTGTTCCAGGTTAGATCAGCCCTTGCAAAATTTTCTCAGGGAAGCACTCTCTAAAGTTTGTTTCTATATGAAGCCATGTTTTATAAGGATAATAGGAGCTATGCAGAGGGCTGAGCACTGGCTATCCTAAAGTCTGCTGAAACACAAAGCTACATATTCAGGTATAGCCGGAAATCAGGTGCCACAAATACAGCAGTACTAGTACATGGCTTGTGCCATCCTTGAAGATAACTTGTATTTTCATTTATGGCTAGCACTTCCACTGGAATAGTTACTTTTGTGGCTACCTCAATTAAATTCTTTATCATATGCTCCCAGATTACACCATGTTTACAATTTAGATTTTAAGTGTCATAATAAAATGTCAAAATACTGCAGGAGTACTGCAATCAAAATTTGATTGAGAGGGGAAGAAAAATGTTTGATCATGATTATTTATCTTTGAAATAGTAACAGAAAATACATGTAATCTGAAGAAAATCAATGCTGAATTACTGTATTACAGTGATCAGAAAGTGAGTTTTAGTTATGAAGGCTAAAAGTTAAGCAGCTAGGGTCAAACAAAATTTGTGAACTTTTTCAAAGCTGGTTATTCATCACCAAAGGCTGGTTAAACTTAGGTGGGTTTATCTGTAGATAAAAATTTTGCCAGTAACATTGACTACATATAACTGAATAGACCTCAGGTGAACCTTTGGCCTCATTCATGCTTCATGTATAAATGGGGCTGTTGCCAAATATTATTATTATTTGCTCATATATCTCCTGTTGTACTTTCTACACAGATTTTAACAAAATTACTAAATTCATTTAAGACTTAACATGCAGACCTTTATTTAGGTTTTACAGCTTGCAAATCTAAAATAATCCTACTACGTAATACTTATTGAAAATAATATTTTTTATATTTCATTTATTTGCATGAAACATTTATTTAAAGTCTCATGATATTCAGAACAAAATTTTGAGTTAATAAAAAAGGACTGTATCTCTAATAACAGGTTTTTTTAGATATATAGCATCTTGTCCATTATCTGCTCTAAAACTATGCATCTCTCTTAGTTTCTTTCAGAATTGAGGTTCAAAAAACCAAGATTAGGTAACTAAAATAAGGATGGAGTGTCTTTTGGCCTGGTCAGTTATGTACTGGAATTAACATTTTAGAGTTGTGTTACTAGCACATACTTTTCTTCAGACAATCTCAGCGAAGTATTTGGAACATAGTTCTTTGGGAAATCTAATGCCCAAGTGCTTCTGATACTAGCCACAAATCTGAGACTGTACTAAAATCTGAATATGCACAAGACTTGACCATCAGGAACTATTTTCCAGACAGCAGTGTGTGTAGGTTTTGTAGTGTTTGTTTGTTTGGGGTTTTTTGTGCCTTTTCCCCCCGCCCAGATGCATTTATTGTGGCACTGTGATCACATGCTTGTCAGGAATAGTATACTTAATAAAACTGTGCATGTATTTTCTAAAGCTGTAAGCAAACAGTCTTTTAAATAATAGAAACGAGGTAGTATGATATGCAGTTGTTGCCTGATTTTAATGTTTTCCCCTACTCAATTATTTCTATATATATTGGTGACAATTGCAAAAGGTATGTCAAGGGTTTTAGTTTTTATCAGAAATAATTTTCATTTTCCAGTCAATGCATATCTTATTTCTTTCACCATTAATTCTGTGATGTGGTCTCAATTATATCAGTAGAAGTGCGAAACAACCCATCCTGACCTAAATATTTCTGAATTAATAAATGCTCTTTATCAATCTGTTATACAGACTAACGCACCACAACTTGCAGGATGATTAAAATGACTCTTTGTTATGGGAATCAGCAGGAACTACAGAATTTAATTGCCAAAAAGTTCAATGTCATATGGCACTTATCCTTTAATCTGTTAATGCTGCTGAATGTGACTACAGTCTTTGGATGTTAAAAGTGGGTGGTAATATTAAATCAGTTTCCATTATTGTATGTATCTTGCTGTCAGAGTTTTACTGTTTAACCGTATTTGATGTCACCTATGACCATGAGCATAAGCTGATGGCATTTACAATCTAAGTTCTTTTAAACGGAAGAAGTTAATAGATCAAAGCAAGCCATTGCTGTGATTCAATGAAGTGAGATGATCACATAAATGATCACTGGTCAAGAAAACACACAGGATTACAGACTCGTCTGCTTCTGTGACAAAGCCTGAAAGAAGTCAGTTTATATTTTGGAAGCTTTCTACAACAGTTGGTGAGGTTTGATGAAGATCTTTTATTTTCCCTACATTTTGGTGCAAATTCTCAAATTTATATCCATTTTGTCAATGTCAGGAGAGAAAAAAAACCTTCGCAGTTGCTTGCAGGTGATCACCACTTTTCAGCAATTGTATTATGAGGAAGCATATGGTGAAGCATCTCTGTTACATAAAAATCAACAAAAGAAAATGGAAATATGGACAGAATCTAGTCAAAAGATCTCTAAATCAGGAGTAAAAAAATGAATTGCAGAGTTATTATAGGTACAGATTATCATAGTATATGAAAATCCTGGCCAGATACAATTACAGCAATAATAACACCAATGTCTAATTTTATACAAGGTTTTCACATGAGGCCCTCAAAAGAGCTTTAACATCATAAACATTAGTATTATTCCAAATTTACAGATTGAAAGAAGAAAGACAAGTACATGACCTACACTGTTCTTCAGTAAAATGCAACACAGGACTGAATGCTGACACTATACTTCCTGGAATTATTATTATATCAATAACATACTTGAATTGATTTCTAATATTACTGAGCTTAAATCTAAAATGAAAGACTTGCACCCTTTGGGCTAATGTCATTTATAGTGTCAAACGATGACACAACGTTGCTCTTTCCTAATTCATTTATCTGAGCACAAACTGCTGGCAGAATGAAGGCTGCTTCTAACCAGAAGAATCAGGTAGAAACACCACCAGAAGGTCAAATGTTAAATTGCAGTGCAACTTGCAATTTAGTATTTGTTACAGGCTTGGTAAACACCCCACTAAGGAACTAGACCTTTATTAGAGTTCATATCATTGACGATTAAGCTTTTGCTGACAACTCATTTCACCTCCTGCACTTTTGCATCACTTTTTACAATAGGAAAAGAGTAAAAAACTAATGTTAACAAATATTAGAGACTTTGTGCGCTTTATTGCAACAATGTCTTTACTGTCTTCTCATTTATGTAATTCGAACATCTGTTTCAGTCCCCACAGGCTAATCAAATATAAATTATCCTGACAACCAAAACTTTTAAACTGGTGTATTAATCACATACAACTAACACTGTTTCTTTAATAAAGGAGAAGACAAAAAAGCCCCACATACAGTACCTCATCTAGTTCCATTTCATCTGGACTCTCCCATGGTTTGATAAACTTTCCACGAGACCTCTTCAAAGGCACAATAACTATGTAATAGCCTCTGTAAATGAAACAGTTTCACAAAAATTAAATTGAAGGAAAAGGATTAGGTAAATTGGTGGAGTAACTATCTGTTCAAAATAATTTCAGAGAGCAGTGGTATGCTGAGAATAAACTGTTGCACATTAATATGTCACTGCAGCCTTTCAAACATAGCTATAAACATTCACACTCTTGAAAAAACATCAATTGTTTAACATTTGACAGACAAATTGCACCAATTATCCGAGGTTTTTTGTGCAAATATATAAATATTTATAACAAACTTTAATTATAATGTTCTAAAATGCCTTAGTAAGATACAAAAGTCATGGGATATTTGTGCCCTGCCACCATCACATTGCAAAAAAAAAAAGCCAAGCCCCTATATTGAAACATATTACCATGTATTTACATCTCAATTACCACCCCATCTTCCCCCATTATAATGTATTATCAGAATAGATTAACATAATGTGTTTGTTGATGTGAGTACTACAATAAAGCGAAAATAAAGGAAACATGGCATATACTCCACCTATACTCCCTTTAATTTTGAGTATCAATCTCTATCAGCTTTATGTACTTAAATATTCTGTTCACAGTGATAGGCAAGAGTGCTTGATTTATGCTCTCTTTATAGCTAAGATTGGCAAATTACATATACTGGTTTTTCTCAGAAACATTTTCCTGAAAATATCTTCCTCCTCCCCACCCATGGAGACTAGTAAATTACACTTTCTAGTATAATAGAGATCTGATACTTTCCTTGTTTACTTCAAAAAGCCTGGATATGTCAGGCATATAAATAATTTCACATTAGTGTGAGGTAAGAAGCAGTAGAATCACAACAGCAGGACATCCAGGATAATATAAAATACATCTTCTTGACAAACACACTTGTCAAAAACTCAAGCACTCTCCATCTTAGAGAAGAGGGAAAGAAGCTGGTTTTCTTTATTTCTAGTAACAACAGATTATTAAGGTGTTTCTCTCATTCCATTATGGGAGACAATTTTAGTGTCTCATGGACCATCTCCTCTTCCAGTCTGCCTTTTTTTTTTACAGCCCATTCAACCTTCTGCAGCACTGACTATTCATTTTGCTCATGTAATGCACTTGAAAATCCTAAGTAATTAACAAAAGAGAGTCTACAGAAAAGGAGCTGCATTAAAATTGATTAAAGACTATCTCAGTCTAAATCAACTCTATA
The DNA here is from genome assembly GCA_013396655.1 of Campylorhamphus procurvoides. NCBI lineage: Eukaryota > Metazoa > Chordata > Aves > Passeriformes > Dendrocolaptidae > Campylorhamphus > Campylorhamphus procurvoides. The sequence goes on from WBMV01009265.1 coordinate 125,804, forward strand.
AACTAGCTTGTTTCCATATCAGTGCAAGCCGTTGATCCATTTTAATCGTCTTTTTACTTACAAATTCTTCCCATAAAAGAAATGTAAAAAAACTTTGTTTTTTCACTTCTATAGTAAGTGCACATATCCATTAACTCTTGTGTTAAGAAATCTAAGAAAGTTTTCCGTGTAAATGCTGAGCATTCCAAAAGTAGATGCTGGGAAGGACTGTTGCCTACAGATTCTTAACTACTGCTCACCTGCTGTATTACAGCATTTTAAAGAAATCTGCAGCATGCATTCTTACAGTGACAATATGATAAATCAACTTTTACACTGAAGTTCTTACACAAAACTAGTCAGGCTGGTTGAACCTTGATTTTAAACCTCAGTAAGTGTATTACAAAATCTTTGGCTACATGAACAACAAATCCTAGTGAACACTTAGTTTTCCATGTATACAGAAACTACAACTTACATACCTTAACAGATGCCTAAGAATCAAGACAAAAAACAATTGACAACTGGCCCCTTTATGTCTTTCAAACATCAAAGATACATCTGTTGGATGAACTGCATAGCAGTCACACATATCTTTTTATTTTTTAAATTAACAGCATGCATTTTTTTTTTCAATCAAGGAACTTCCAGCATGTAAATGTTACTTTCACAATCTTTCTCACTTCCTTCATCCAAGTCTGCCACTCGTAACTTTGAACATCTACCGAGACTTTCAACACACACATAGTATTTTAAGCTAAAAGAAAAGTAGATCAAGAGTAAGCCTAAAAATGAAAATGTTCACACCAATATACAGTGCCGCAAATTGTGAAGGACAACAAAAATCTGTGATTTCTAGCTAACTCCAGAAGATGTAACACCTATTGAAAAACAAGTTTTATAGTTTCCTTCGTCATTTGCTTCTTTGTTTTTAGGGTTTTTTTCTGGGGTGAGGGGAGAGGAGAGGAGAGTGAGAAATGAGGAGTTTGTTTCGATATTTCCTGATCTATGGAGTATTTTGAAGACCTATTTCACCTTCTGTGAAATTAGTATTATTGAAAACTCAGTATTTCATCATAAGCTAGAGACAATCGTGATAATATGCTGTACCAACAGAGGAATAGTAAGTCTAAAAATGTTCACGACAACTACATAAAACTGTTTTTCCCATACAAAGATGATAGCAGAATAATCTTACTTATTCTACCAAGCATTGGGTCAGGTTTTTCTGGTCAGTATGTAGCTTTGCAATGTATGCTCCAAGGCTCAAGTCAACCTTTGCTTTACTATCTCAAGCTCAATCAAATCTTCTTAGAAAACAGATATAGAAGGCAAAGATAACATTATTTGCAAAATCAGCAGTTGGACCCCATAGATTTCATGTCCCTTTTCTGATGTCACTTTGCCTCCTAAATTTTTTCACAGTACATAAAAAGAAGGGCATTATTTCTTTTCCCACTGCTGGATTCTGCTACTGTTTGACCAGCTATCCTGCCTTTTTTCTCTCTGTGAATGCTTTGCCTCATAAATCTTTTTTGACTCATTCCATCTTCAGTCTTCCTTAGCTGCATTTGTTACTGACCGCATCTTACTCAATCTAATGATAATGACTACATGTTTCAGTTTTTCATCCTTTTAATGTCTCAAAGTCATTTATTTCTTGACCTTACCTGCCTCAAAAGCCTCAGCCAGTAATGAAAAAGGGGGTAGCTTTCTACAAAGCCATCAGTAAAAATCCACCAGGGAGAGGACAAGTAGAATCTCCTGCAATATTTAATGATTGGCTCATTTTCCTCCCCATTTCCTTTACATTACACATGGGAACCTTACAGACCAACAAGAATCACTATAAGCAGAGCAATAACACTTATTGATTGTACCACGCTTCATGTTTTCCTGGCAAATCTTTATTGTCTAACTTTACAAATCCCTGACCATGTGACGGATGATCGTGTGGTGTCAAGTCTTTAGTCCTATGTCTGCTGTTTAAATTTCCACAGCATCTGTTTCCCCCTCAAAATCTAAGCAACCTCTAGAAAACTGCCAATTTTTTCAGTAAACTCTCTGGTTTTCTTTCTGAGACCAGCGGAGAGGACCTGGTATTTTTCTCTTGATATATCACTTCAGAATTAATTATTGTGAATTAATGTAAGTCCAGCAACAATTCTTTAAAACTCCACATAATAGAGTTATTCCAGAATGAGTCTGAGTACTTCAAGATGCTTCAGCAGGGTAGCTACTCATTGATGGGTCATTCATTTTTTCTAAGAGAATATATTGTTCAAAATATAGCTGTTTTTCTGCATTCCTCATTTTGCAGTCAGTGATGAAACACAAAAGTACTCTGAGAAAAATCTACATTCTCCATACAGGTCTTACACACTTGGCTACATGACAGACTTAGAGAATAGTCCTAGTTTGAAGTAACCTACAACGACTGTCAGTCCTACTACCCGACCACTTCAGGGCTGACCAAAAGTTAAAAAAAAATAATTAAGGGCATTGCCCAAGTGGCTCTTAAACACTGACAAGCCTGGGACATTGATCACCTCAGCAGGAAGCCTCTTCTAGTGTTCGAAACCCCTCTCAGTAAAGAAATGTTTCCTAATGCCATCTGAACCTCTCCTGATATGCAGCTCTAAGGCATTGCCTCATGTCCTATAAATGGATCTCAGGGAGAAGAGATTAGCAGCTGTCTCTCTACTTCTCTTCCCCAGGAATCAAGGAGGTGAGCCCTCAGCCTTTTCTCCAAACTACACAAGCGCAAAATCTTTAGCAGCTCTCCAGAGAACACAGTACCCAGTCCTTCCACCAGCTTTGTTGCCCTCTGCTGGATGCACTCAATGACCTTTACAATACAATGTGGAATTTGCTCTTGTTAAAATTCATGCCACTGATGACTGCCCAATGATTCAATCTATCTATCTATATCTCTTAGTAAGGCCTCTTGCCCCTTGAGAGAAACAACACCTCCAAGTTTACTATCATCAAATATTACCCAAATATTAGTTCAAATACTACTTCAGAGTATTGTACTCTCTGTACCATTATGAAGAATAAAGTCTTGGTCCACCATCAAGAGTTAGAATAATGATTTTTCTGGAGACAAAAACAATGGTAATTCATTCACTCACTTTATATTCTCATTTGAAGGTACTTCTGGAAGTTCCACAGTTATCATGCCATCTAAGTTGGTCTTCCCAATGAAGACTGGCTTTGTGCGAAGCACATCTGGTGCAGTCCTTGCTGTCACTCTGTGCTGAAGACCCCCAGCACTATTCCCTCTGTTTGTCAGCACAAATGAGTATGAAGTCTCTGGCTTCAAGTTAGTGATCAGCTTTTGAGTAGCACGTCCATCAACCTCCATTTTCCCATCATCATAGAGGATCTAAGATAATACACATAAATTGAAGGTGGTTCTCATTATTAAGAGAAGGCAAATAATGCTGTCACACTGAATTCAGCAATAAACCTAGCTATAAATTTAAAATGAAAGTTACTAGGCACTTTAGGTTCTAAAGTAGTAATGAATTTACTGCAATTAAACTTCTCACTTTCGGGGAGAGGGGGAACTATAATCTAAAGCAATGTAAGCACTCCTAAAATGCAACTTCGCTTTTTCAAAATAAGTACCTTTGCTTGAACCCAGAATTTGTAGCAAGGCACTCTCGCTAAAGGTACCTTAACTTTTTCATTCACACTCCTTATTTAGAAAGGTTTTTGCAACATTTAGATCATAAAATACTGTTCTTCGCTTGCCAATGTCTGAGATGACATAAGACATTAAGAATGATGCAGATGAAATTCCAAGCAGACTGCATGTTACAGAGCCTCTGTATCTGGCTAGTGCTATGGTTAGAGGAATAAAAGAGTAGGAAAGTAAAAAGATGTCTTAAATGTAAGGAGACAAAAACCAAAATGGTATTCAATTGCAGTCACTACAGAAATTACTAAAAACAAAGGAATAAAATTACTATTTTCTTTCACCATTTTCTTTACAATATTGTAGCAATGTACTACAAATTAGTAAGGTGTTCTTGTCACACATATTAATCAGTATGAGCCTGACTTGGAAACACTGCCACAACAGTGGAAAACACATACTGCCCTATGACTGAATTTAACAGTAACATTGCTTATTAGCATGCAATCTTAAATAGAAACAAATAGACACAAAAAAATTCCCCATGTTCAGTAAGCTACTTAATCAAGTGAAAGACATTCTCTAGCCTCTGTTATTTTCTCCTGTAAAAATGGAAAGTAACTTACTTTGAAAGGCAAGGCTGAATTGTAGTTTTCTGGAATTTCCCAGGACAGCAAAACAGAAGTCTTCATAACTGCTTTAACATGAAAATTTTTTGCAAACACTGCTGGAAAAAAAGAAACAATGTATATAAACAACATCTTGGAGCCCAGACTTGTCATATTTCAACTTCTACTTGGGAGTATTAGCTTTCCATTTAGGTCAAAAAACAACGATTCAATTCTCCTACCTGTTTGTTCACATTTAAACATCACATTTAAACTCACTCTCATTCTTATCTAGTGAGAACCCAATACGCACATTTTCCTTACCTGAAAAAATTGTGGAGATGTTAGCCAGAACTTGCTTGGCAAGGGACAACTGAATTCTAAGGCATCCAGAACATATTAAGATTTACATACTTTACCTTTTGTGTTTGATGAAACTATTTTTATGAATGGGCTAGTCAGTTTTATTTATACCTTCAAAAACAGTGATATCCAAAGACCGATACTCCTTTAAAGGTCAACGCCATAAGCAGACAAATCCTACCTTGATCCACGGGTAGTGTCCTGAACTGGACACTTGGACTATATGGACCAGGCCCTTTGCTTGTGTGGGCACGTACTTTTACATCATATGTGGTATCTGGTTTTAAGCCAGAAAGTGTCATAGTGGTATCTGCAGGAACAACAGGGAGTTCAACTGGCTGGTAAGAAACATTGATATCTCTGTACAAGATGGTGTATTTGGTGATAATGCCATTTCTCTCTGCCAAGAGTGGCATCTGCCAAGTTAATTGAACTGATGTAGAAGTAGAGCCTTCTGAGTGGAGATTTTGGGGAAATCCACTGGGTACCTCTTCAGGGACAGAAATCTCTTTAACCATTTCCTCCCCAAAGCCCACTTTATTTCTAGCTGAGAGCCTGAAGACATAAGAAGCGCCTTTGTGAATGTCTGTGGCCGTGAAGTGATCCTCCTTCTCTGAGAATTCCATGGTTGTAAATGTATCCATGTCTTTGCGACCAAATTTCAGGCGATAACCCTGCAGCGGGCCAAAAGTTTCCACAGGAGGATGCCACTGAATTAGAGCCGTGTTCATCTGTGTGTGGCTAATCACAAGCCGAGGTTTGCCTGGAACTGTAGCACAATGTTATTTAAAAATGATGAATAGAAACACAATTGCATGCACAATTCTTGAGGCTAGTTTTAGAAGGAAGAGGGATACATTTTCTCTTCCCTCACTCTTAGCTCCACTGTCTTATGGAAGAAATAATGTCTGCCTCCCACACTATTAACTCATACACTATAATGAACTGCAACAGTAGAGACATTACTGCATTTTTGTCTTCTTCCCTCACCATTATTTCTAAATAAAGAGAACATGAAGAGGCATGCAGGAACATAAATCAAGAAATAAAACTTCAAGCAGAATTCTTATGAGTGGTTCTGTCTCACTTAACTATCCTTATTTGAAAAAAGAAAAAGAGCACTGTCATAAGTTTTCATTAATTTAATCCAAGGCACATTTCCTGTAAACAGGGAAATAACTAATCATAATAATAGTAGTAATAATGATAATAATGAAGAAATTAAAAGTTTCTAGATAGGTCTAACATAACTTTTAATATTGATAGTTAAAATGTGGTAGATGGGAAGTCAGAGCAACCTTGTCCTCAACAATCATTACTACAGAAGATGAAACTCTATTGTTATACTTTCTGTAGTCAAATCACCTCCAGGATGTGCTGTTTCAGCTTGAAGAGATAGCACAGTTTGAAATTTAATTTTTTACTTTTCCTGGCATATAACATATGATTAGTTTTCCAGCATGGTCTTGGTGCACATGAATTGAATTTCTTCTGAAGAAGACTAAATTGGTAGCTCCTCTTAACCTGCACACCACATACACTCACATTCTTAACTGGTACCCACTAGTCCAAATGGATGATTTGTCTTTCAGAGAAGCTCAGACTGCAAGTGTGGTAAGGGCATTCAGTTCAGAAGATTGAGTTATTCCTAACAGAGGTAGAAATCCCATTATACAACTTATACAGTGTACATTTTCAGAGACTCCATATCAATTGCTCTCATTTACTGTTCCAATTTATTAATTTTAAATTATTCATGTCCATTTATATTAATTTCATTTCTAAATTCATTAATATTTCTATTTGAAAATAGTCTGTTTCTTTTACAATGAATTATTTGATACGAAACATACCCATAACTATTTAGAAATTTAGTGCTCATTGTGTACCAATGCCTGACAGGTCAAGAGGCTAGAATAATTATGGGAGTAGGTGCAATGACAACATAAGTCTTCAAAGAAGACTAATTAGTTTCATCTGCATTTGAAGCCTTCCCACATGAATAACTGCTGCACTGTGAGCTCTGGTTCCTGTATTTAAATACTTGAATGGATTTTACTACTCTTCTTCAGTTCTCAGGCACCCAGCAAATCAGATTGTTATTGTTAGAAGTTCTGACTACAATTCCATAATAAATGTGGAATAAGAAGGAAAGAATGGCATGCCTTGAAGAAAATTCTGCATTTTGTAAGGTCTTTCCTCATTACATCTGTCATAAGTCATGACATTGCTTCCAATTTCATAAGAATTAGAGATAGATTTTATATAAATTTTCCAAATATCCTAAATTTTAAATGTGTCTTTCACCTGGCAGCATTATTCCCAAGAATCTTGTGAATTTTTTCCCTCACTTTCTGGTGCATAAAGAATATCTTTCTGATTAGTTCTGACTTTTTCTCATTGATAACTACAAGTCCCTATGGAACAAAAAAAAAAATGGCTGTGAAGGTCTTTTGCAGGCCATATTTTTCTCTACATTGTAACTATTACTGACATCAATGTAGCACAGAAAGAATAGGAGAGTTCACACAAAAAGAATAAAAACTCCTTCAGCCTTCTACAAGGCTGGAAGATATCACCAAATTCTTTTTGTGATAAATTGCCTTTTTTTTCTTGTGGCAGACCTCATAATTACAACTGCTTTTTAACCTTTGTGGTAACTATAGAGAAAGATATAAATTAGTATTTGCTCTTGATTAGAACAGGGGAACTAATAAAGCTTATTTATCCAATAAAATACCACATTACTAAAATGTTCAATAACAATGGTCACTTTTTTTTTTACCATAGAGCCTATCTGATATTGCAAAGCAGATACAGTCCTTTTTATTTTCAGACAGGTTTCAGTTGACATTTACTTTTAGTATGATCACTGGTGAATATTAGTGTTATAGGATGATGGCAGGATTCTGTGCAGTCCTATACACAGTCGTGTAATGAATAGTAGTATCTAGAAACTTCTGATAAGAATCTGTATTTTTCATGAACCCAAAAGATGAGAAATTGTCCATAAAAATATATATATTCTCTGATCTAGTGAAATCCTCTTCCATTACTCCATAGCGAGACATCCGACATACACCCCTTTGCCACAGACAATACAGTTGCAATGGCATACCATTGTTAGTAGAAGCTCAGGCAAGTGCCTTTGCCAAATTACCTGAAATAATTTGTTCCTAGTAGCTCCTATAAAGTACACCACTGCCTCAACATAAATTTCCTCCTCTTAGCTGAAATCTGTATTTCAAGAGTGCTGTCCAGCATAAGAGAAAATCTCAAATAATGGACAAGCTTAGATTATTCGACTGCTGTGACACAGAAATTAAAGGTCTAGTTAAAAACTTCATAGAAATTGTATGATATCACAATATAGGAAGTCTTCATTGTTATCAAGGTCTTGTTAATCACACATTTTGTAACTTTGCCCCAAGAAATTTAAAATTTTCAAATGCTTTCATTTAGAAATGTTCAGTAACAGTTTTTCTTCCGATTTCAGTAACAAGAAAAGGAAATTGAAAATAAGACAAAAACACAATCTGAAAATAGTTACAGCATCCAGTGACTTCACTAAGTTACTACACCGTAGGCTTACTTATGTTTTTTGAATCTTTCCTGTCTAAATCTGTAAATTATGCTTTTGTATCACTACCTGGACACAGCTAAATAGTTACTTTTCATCTGAATAGCATACAGATTGCAAGCCTCTTCAGTAAATGTTCAGACATCTATCCTCTTTTTGTATCTCTTACAGATATAATCTCATTCTAATACAGTTGCACCTGTGATCTTGACCTCAAACTTTAAAAGTTAGACTAGAAAGTCATACCCTTCATTTGCTTTACTTTAGTTTGTGAATAGCAAGTTTTTAGAAAAAAAAATCAAACTGAAATGCAGAGGAGACTGACAGATCCTTGTTTTTAATGCAACATTCCTTCACTTGTGTAATGTATGCTCATAGGAAGACAGCGAACAAAAAACTCTTGATATGGACTATATTTAATACCTCTTTCTGCAAAAATCTGTTATGAATTTTCCCAGCAAAAAGAGCTCAACCACAGCAAGCTGTATCACCAAGTGAAGAGATGTTCATACAACCTGGTATACATGAAGTAGCAAAATGGTAACTGACTGTTATCCTATATACAGGAACAAACATTACTTTTCCAAAGGGTTAAGCAAACAGCAAGAACAATATAATATGCATTACATTTACAGACATGTCTCTGACTCTCTATTGCTCTCCACTCAGGTTTATATGGGACATGGGATTTGTTCCATCTTTTTTAAGTAGAAGCTTCAGAGATCTTGGAAGAGTGAAACATGAATAGTCAGTAAGGATTAAATGCAGTGAAGCATTAAATCTTGCAAACATGTTTGCATACCCTATGTCTAGAAACTACTCAAATTATAATTTATATAATTGTGTTTATTGAAATTGGGAACTGAACTTCAAAAAGAATACTGGATCAAGTGTTTTTTTCTTAAATAAAGTTCAAACAAGCAAGAAGTACATATCATTTGTTTTACCCACACTAAGAGAATTCAGGAAAGATAAGAAGTTAGAGACAAGGATACAGATGTTTTTCATATTAATACAAGACGTGTTCTACATACAATGACTATTTTAAAAGTGAAGTCACTCACTATAAATACAAATACATATGCTTTTTGAACGTCATCTATTAGCATAAACAATATCTTGTTAAGAGAGCTTGTAATGGAGCAACATGTGATTGTAATGGAGTATCGTCAATGGGTGCACTACAAACCTCTGAAAATGAACACAATACCTACAGACTGTGAACACCTGTAGGTGGATATCACACTAAAAAAAAGTGGTGGCATCAACTGGTTAAGCTGTGCCACAGTGAAGCATTTGAATTTAAATAATAAAAAAATTGAATTGTTCACTCATCTTAAAGCAATTTGGTTCATCCTATCAGCGATAACTGTTGAATTTGTAATGCAGTCAGATATCTACCATCTAGTATCACCTGTGATCAAGTGCTGACTGAACACAGTGGCATGGTGCATTTCGCCCCAGTCTGTGCCTTAAATTACCCATGAATCAATATGGGTTTCAGGGTATCACAGGATCAACTTTTGTTTTGTTTTCCAGTTCTCTGCTTCAATAACCACACTCTTCTCAGATAAGCTGTGACTGTCATGAAAATAGGTTCTATAAATGTTTTTACTAACAGGCAGCAGCATTGCTGCTCTCACGAAGATGAGGAAAGCCCTTCGCAAGTTTTTTAAATATCCTTCTCAGCTCTGAATTTCTACATTTTCCTCTCCACAAAGACACCAATAATAATGGAAGAACTTTCTATAAAGCGGCCTCATTTTGAATTGAGAAAGAGACAAAAGGGGATGCTGGTTCTGATTTTGTCTAAATAAATGAAGGGCCAAACACTGAAACAGAAAATGCTATGTCTTAGAAACAAACTTTTCACATAAAGGAGATATCGAAAGAGGAGGAGCAAAACACTAGCAGAAGAAGTCAAAGGATTTATTTAGAGATTACTGTGTGTACAAGTATTACCTGCACCAGTAGTAGATACAAGTTTGGGCTTGCTGCGTGCTCCATCACCTTTCGTTGTATAGGCTGTCACAGTGAAAGAGTATGTAGTTTCAGGCAGAAGTCCAGAAATTACCATTTCCTAAGATGATACAGAACAAGAAAAATTAATTAAAAATAGATTGTTTGCCAAGAGAGAATGGAACCCTTCAGAAACCCCCTTTAGATTACACACAGTGTGTACACATTTGAGCTATTGACAATGTTAGCAAGCATTTGGTGTTCTGTGTGAAATATTTCACAACGCAAAACATGTTCTTTGAACAATAAAGGACAGCACATATAGTATGCCTCAGATAATTTAAAGGAAAAGGCCAAAGGCTTAGTGATGTGAACAGTGTATAAAGTTTTCTGAAATACCTTGCATAAGGAATACTGCTGACATTATGAAATGCATGCATATGTAGATATAAGAAACTCAATTTCACTTAGTGATTCACAGAATATCACTGATATAGTTCTAAAGTGCCTAATAAGAAAAGTGCTCCATGTGCACCTACACATTCCTTGTAAGGAATGATGGTTTAGCTGAACAAAAAAGCCTTGTTACTTCCATTGCACCCTCTGTCACTCATTAGACTATTCCTCTATCTGAAAGGACTTCAGAAACAACTCCCTCTTCAGCTCCAAAAGAACTACCTAGAACACCATTAAAAATCTAGTTAGAGGATACATCTGATGGCCCTCAAACAAACAACATCCACTACAAAACAAACAGCTCTTGAGCTTGTAAAAATGGACAGTAAAATGATCAAACTAAGTATCAAAGTAAGGGGGATCTTTTTATACACGTGTGCACAGACATATAGGCACACAGAAGATGGTGAAGATCAAGCCACCAAAAATGAACTAAACGTGTCATGATACAAGGGTAACAGGAGGACTAAGTCTTAATACTCCTTATATAAATAAATTTTATATGCAAATTTAAAGAGACAGTATTTGGAGACAACTAACTGGCTTTAAGTTCCCAACTTTCAGCCTGTAAGTACTGGACTATTTCTTTGCATTTCCACATGCCTGAATGAATTTACACTAAATTTCAATGCTGACAGAGAGATGGTGTATTTATGCCTCTAGAACAAATAGGAAAAGTGCAATTACACACTCCTCAGATGCAACTGCTATGAAACGTTAATATAAAAAGTATGGGTTAGACTATTCCTAACATATGAATTTCTCAATATGGTGCGTATGAGCTTAATAAAGATGCGACTGGAATTCATCATTGTATTTACAATGAGCTATTAGCAATACAGAAACAATAAAGCAATGATTAGAATGAGTGGGCAAAATAGCTCAAATAAAAAACTATGACAAAAAAATCCCCTCCTTAGACTCTCTAAGAATTGAACTGACCTTTAAGGCCAAAATCAGACAGACTTCACATCTTTCATAAGGAAATTGCACCTGATATTAACAGAATTAAACTGTAGAAGCATAAAAAAACCTCAAAAACCACAAAACCAAAACAGTGATGAAGATACTAACCTCATCTAAAACAACCAGTACTTCATGGTGTAAGAGATATGATTGCATGTAGTGTTTAAAATTGTGATTTGGATGCAGTAAACCCTGTTAACTTAGGCATACACATTTCAGGGCATCTGGCTTTCCTGATAGCATACATTTATTTTACCAAAAAGAAAGAACAACTAACTTCAAGTTTCAGTTATACAAAAAAACTGTTAACCTTAAAATGAATACAGAACATTACGACTATGGGTATCCAACTCTGCATCACTTCTGTTTTATTTTTCTAACACTTTTTAAAGAAGAAATTGCGAGGGAAACTTAGTGACAGTCATCAAAGACATGAAAACAGAAACCACTGCTGCACATTTTGGTGACATGTTAAACCCCAGAATAAGCAAGCAATAGTAACCCTGATCTCTCTGTGGAAAAAAAAAAAAAAAAAATCCCCAAAAAACCACCAACCATAAAAACCTCAACAACCAAAAAAAAACCCAAACCAAAACCAAATGGAAAAAGTGTCATAAGAGCCTTTGATGTTAGGAGCATGCTTTTGTGCAAATGATAAAAACACAACCAAACAAAACACCCCAAAGAATACTCAAAAAATAGAATGATGCTACAAGCAAACAAGCAAGGCAAAAAAAGAAACAAACAAAAAAACCCCCAAACCAAACCCACAATGTTTTTCTGTCCAGTCAAAACTACTTACATGTTCAGTAGTATCATCATATTCCCACTGATTTAGAGTAAAGGAAGTTGAAGGGAAAAACAAAAGAAATAAGGAAATTTGTAGCCTGGTTGAGATAAAGTTTTCTTCTTAGTAGTAAAATAAAAAAGAAAGATGTCTGAAAAAATCATGTACAGTTTGAATTAATCGTGTAGAATCACACGGAATTTGGTTAATGAAATCAGGCCAGGCATTTTTAATTCCATTTCTGCTTTTCCTAAAAACCAGCTACCTCTCTTTCCTTGACAAATGAAAGAAGTAATGAATCCTCTTGTACTATGTACCATTATTTTATAATAGTTTGCATTAAAAGTCACCATGGCAGAATTAAAGGCTACCTGGATTATGTAATCATGTTACCGGGCAATAAGCGTCAGTTTCCTAAATTAATGTAACAAACTATTTAAATTAAACGTAGGACTTTTAAGTGTTGAAACCTAACCATCAGGTTCTTCATACCTGCACAAGCCCTATTGACACACATCACAGAAGTATGATAGGCAGGGAGGACTGGTAGGAAGAGAAAGCATTTGGTTATCCAGCGTGGAACAATGGCAAACACTCAAAGCCAAACTTGGCAAAAATAAAAATACAACTTTTGCATTTATGATATTTGGGCTCAAGGATCTCACCTAGTCTCCAGTTACTAACTTTCTAATGTTTAAAATTATTTCAATCCACTACAGAGAGATGTTGAAAGTGAAACTTTGTGCAAGGAAGGGAAGAACCAAAGCACACTAGCATGTCCTTTCCATCTCCTCTCCCTTTTCCCTTTTCCCTTTTCCCTTTTCCCTTTTCCCTTTTCCCTTTTTCCTTCCCATTTCCTGAACTACGTTCATCTTTCTCTCCAGTGAATGTATGCTCTAAGAACATCATGTTTTGCAAAACAGAAAGTAAGTACTAGCAGGTAAAACTACAACAAAGGCCTCCAAAAACAGAAGCTGTATTTTGAGAATGGTGTCCTCAGCAAAATATGGGTATAGGAGACTTATTCTGGAAAATGGTCTTTGTAGAACTGAAATTTAGAACTGGAAAGGAGAAAAGAAAAAATGCAGAACCCTATTTATTTACTCAGACAAAATGTTTAAGTAGTAGATTTAATTCTTTAATTTAGGTTGGCAATTTCTTTTAATTTCCAGTCAATCCAGTCATAAACCATGGGCTATCAGTGACAGGTGTGTACTTCATAATAGTTTCAATGTAGGATGACTCCTCCAGCACTAGAAGCTTTGGAAATCTAAAGTTTTACAGAGCGCTGGTATACTTCAATCAGTGAAATCCTAGTTTGAGAAGCTTTTTAAACTTGATGTTTTCATCATCTCATAATTTCATTGGGAAATGAAATAATTTCAGATGGGAAATTTTGCAATATAAATAATCACATACCAATTTAAACTAAGCTTCTCATTTTATTACAGTTATTGATATGAAAAATGAAAAGTATAAATACCTCAGTGGTTTCTAAAATTGCACTAAGAAAATTCATTTCTTGTGAAATACATGAGGTGCATACAAGTTAATCACAGAACCACGGTAATAATGGGCTAACACAGGCTTCTAATGATTCTAGGCTCTCCCCTGAAACAATGCAATAGCAGATTGGTAGTTCAAGACATGCACAGTTTGCTACGCTGAATATGACCTGAATCAGACTACCCTGATGTTTTACAACTGCAGAGCATACGTATAGGGTTTCCATAAGCTTCCAGGTTTAGGGGAACCAAAAAGATGACACATCTTAGCATTTAGTTGCAGACTGATAGAGAAAAAGATGTCTGGGTTTAGCCCAAGAACCTTTAAATGTAAGTGTTCTAAAAATAGCTTTTAAAATAGAGACAAAAAATATTAGCTGGTAGGCTGATAAATAGAAATATTTAAAAAAACCCAAAAATCACAAACAAAAGGCAGTTCTGTATAGCTGTTTGGTACATTAAATGTCTTCACTACGACCTAGGAAAGAACATAAAGTGCTCTATCTACCTGTGCATCAGCCAGCATGATGTCCTTCAGCATGGGCTGACCCTTTGGCTCTCCATTTTCCATCCTCACGTAGTGGACCTGGTATCCTCGGATCTGACCATGCTGCTTATTGGGCACAGGCGAGCGCCATGACACTTTAACAGCAGTAGAGTTGACAGCCTCTACCTCGACTTTGCGAGGAGGACCACTAGGAACTGGAACAACATCATTGGACAGAAGAGAATTACAGGCACCTGTCCCACCCATGCCTTTTTCTTTTTCTTAAAAAAGGGCAGACTCGTTATATTTTCTTTGAAGAATACAAATCATTCAACAAATGAAACTGCTCAACCAATCTGCTCTACCTTTCAGTGAAAAGATCAAAAAACATGACTGATGCAAAAAATGGAAGAAAAAGGAGTATTAGAGAAATAGAAAAACATGTAAAAATGTACAAAAGCCAAGGAAGATGCTTTGATATTCAAAGCATTATAGTACAAAGAATATTTTAATCACTGAAATAATAATACTGTAACAATAACAAAACCACAAAATATTTCAAAAACACTTCTCTTGTTTTTGTTCACCAAGTTCTATGTTTTGTTTTGTTTTGATTTTTTTCCTCAGTAGTATAAAAAGGAGGCTGATAACAAGGCTGTCTTCTGTCACTTTCAAGAATGGAAGCAAAGAAAACGTGTGGAGCATCAGTTTTCCAAGATCAAAAAACAAAACAAACAAAAAAATCCAAGCAAAAAAAGAAAAAAACAAAAACCCAAATCAAAAAGCACAACATGGAAGAAGAAAGCAGTTAAAAAAAAAAAAACAATGACACAAAAAAAACTCCAAAACACCAAAACCTGAAAAAAAGTTTCTAGACATAAGTGTTTAAAAATGACAATGACTGTAAAATCAAGTAAAAGGCAGAAGATTTTTGCCCTGAGAAATTTTTATGTTCAAGGAGGAGCAAAAGGATATGTATGGGCAAAAAGGAGTAGCAAATTCATGACATTCACAAAAACTGTGCTTTCTGATAAAAAATGCAAAAATACCAGATACAAAAACGGCGTAGAAAAGACAAATCTTTGATCAAAAACCTCAAAGGGCAATAATGTCTGATTATATTTGGGAAAAAAAGAGGAGCAGAAAAAATTACTGTTAGCCTATACAAAAGAGAGCGGATCGACAGAGTCATAAAGGTGCAAACTGATGTAGTGGAGGCAACATACCATCTTCATCTGTCCGAATCAATACTGCTAAGCTCTCTGGGCCAGGTCCAACATCAGTGTGAGCAGTCACAGAAATCCGGTACTCAGTCCATTTTTCCAGCTGTTCCAAAAGGTACTGGGTACTGTCCGAGGAAATTCCCAAAATTTCATGGGGCTTGACATCTTCTCCATCAATCCCAATGTACTTGATGGAGTATTCAGTGATAATGCCGTTCTGTTTTTCCACCGGTGGAGGTTTCCAACTTACCAAAATGCTAGTGGAGCTGGGGCTTGTGCAACTAATGTCTTGAGGAGGAGCTGATGGCTCTAATTTCAGTAGTGGGTTAAAGGAGGATTTGAGTGGAAGGATAGGAGTGATTGAAAAAAAATGAACAAAAGAAAAAATAAAAATAAATAATATACGACCAAATGAAAATAATAAAAAAAAAATAGAAACTTAAAAAAGCAAAATGTCAAATAATCATATACACCTTGGCTTATCAACATGAGGAAACTGAAAATGAATAGACCAACTAAATGGTGAAAAAGGATGTAGGGGAAATATATGAAAATAAAACCTCAAAATAACATTACCTACCTGTAATTAAAATTCTTCTTGAAATAAACAAAAACGTGACACTTATATGACTACTGATCTATTGTTACAATCACTGCAATTAGTGCAAGCTTTAATATTTTAAGTAACACGACAAGTATTTACTTACAAATTTGGACATATCCTCTTCAAGTAGCTTTACTTTCCTTGAGGAAAAAAGTCTCTTTTAACAGAACTCCTAAAAACTTGCAGTAATTGCTAGAAATTGCTCTACAGATGGCCATTTTTGCAGCCTTTCCACTCTCACCAGCAAATCATTTTTTGGTAAGTAAATGAGTCTGCCTGACACAAGTCAATTACAAATTACATTTAAATAGAAATCATTTAACGAAACATTTCTTGTAGACAAGATACTAGGAACATGCAGTCCATAGAAAATGAAGAAAGTTTTAGTCAAAGATTTACCTACCAGGAAAAAGTGACAGGCTTGCTGATTCTGACTGTAACTTGTACTTACCCTAGATCAGCTGTCAGTTTTAATTTTTTAACTCCTCTTGGAGACACCTTTGCTAGCAAAATTAATCCTACCAGTAATGTAAATTACTTCTACGGAAAAAAAAGATCTACCCCAAACAATGTATCAAGAAGACAGGTATTCATTAGACACAGAGTTTACAAGATCAGCACATCAAAACTGTGAGAGTTTGTGACTTTGTTTCATCTCCTGTCACCAGCACCAATCTTCCAGAGCAGAAGTGCTCACCTTTACTGACTTTTCTTGAAGGAATATGTTTGCATATTTACCATTTCCAAGCTCCAGGGCATTTAAGCATGTATGTCATTTCACTGTTTTCAGTGAGGCAAATCAAGTACTGAAAGTTAGGTATGCATTTATGTGCTTAAATGCAATTTGACTTAGCAAAATCTATGCTTACTAATAGATCATTCAGAGCACAAAAAGAAAAAGAAGCCATAGCTCCAATTCACTGGCAGAAGTAGTGAATGAAGACTCCTTTCCTATTTCTGCCTTCTCTCTTGGAAGGAAAACAAAAATTTTATGTGTAAGACCTTTATTTCCCCGCCTCCCCTCTTCCCCCAATTTTCTTCCCATTTCTTAAGGGATAAAAGAAACAAACAGATATTTATACTTATACAAGGCACATGAAACAAAATTAAAAAAACAGAAAAGGTGTAGGACCCTGCTGTGACCTACTGCATTTACACATGTAGCTTTCAGTTGCCTACAGCTCTTTCTACAGGGATCAATGGCTTTTTACTTTACAGTATGGTACACTGCTCTTTTGAAGGGAAAATTAAAGGGAATGTACCAGTATTTCAACTACACAGAGGAGGTGGATGGGGGAACAGATGAGAATGATCATATTTGGGATTGGTTTTATATACACTAATTCAGTAATCAGGTTCTCAAAACACGTGGGTTCCCTTCTACCATTAACTTGTACAGGAAGTAAAATACTTGTAAATGCCCCTTAAGGGTCTTACAGAAAAGAAAGAAATCCCTGCAGCATCTTCCTCTGATACCAAGATGAAAGGCAGCAGCATATTATGGTGAATATTGCTAATAAACTCATAGAAGTTTATTAATTTTTAATTCATTGTACTCTGAAAAGGCAAAAATACTGCACTTACGTAACCAAGGATAATTTGAAGGTTACTTGTGTAACTGGGTTTACTAATGTATATACGTTTTTCTTAAAAGACACAATTTTTGCAAAAGAAAGGGTTGCAATCTTTTGACCAGATAACTTGGTTTGACCACTGAAATCAACTGCATTTCCCTACTATCTGAAGACACAACACTGAGAAAAACACAGCATGTTCTTATATTCAAGAAGGGAAAATGGCAATGTGCTTACACATGGAATAGGTAGTCTTGGCTGCGACATGTTTATTCTGTATGCACAGTCTAAGCAATCTTCACTCAGTATAAGAGAATGTGCCTTCTAAATTTTTGAAATTACTCCCAGAATAAATAAATAAATACCTTTTTCTTAATCCAATTACTGATTCTGGATTACTAAAATTAAAGGGTGTTTTGCCACTATCTCTAAACCCAGCCTTGATATATAACTGTCTTATTCCAAATGCCTTAGAAACGCTTCAGAAAGACATTTAGCTTTAAGTTTAAGGTGTGTAGCAGTGTGTTTCCAGTCACACTAATTGCTATTAATAAATAACACTAGCAAGGAATGACTGTGTCATATCTGTCATGATTGCAAATTAAAATGACATGTCAATTGAGAAACAGAATTTTCTGTTTTGAATAGTATTACTTTAAGAATAGGTCATTTAATTTAAAACCAATACAAATAGAATTGTACTAAGTTTTAAAACGACACATTGTAATGCAAACTGTCAGGAAAGCATAATTTATCAGGCACAAGTAATACTTCTGGACATCATCTCCAAATATCTGATTGTGTTAGTTAAGTGTTAATTCAAATATATTAAGGTGCATATATAAATCCCTGACAAGTTTTTACATTTAATTTGTGGGCAAATGTGGTGAATTTCATGATACTGTTTCCCTAAGCATCTAGTGAGAAAACTATTTTTCTACTTGTGCAAAATGACTGAACATTGTAAAAAGTTCTGATTAAGAAAATCTAACAAAATCAGAATGATTAGCTACTATGAAAGTGTTGTTAAGAAATTTTGGTACAGTCTGAAATATTCAACATGACCCATTCCACAGATGTTTGCAGTTCAGGGAGATGGTGCAGAAACCAACTAGTATTGCAGACTGGGTAGGTGGAATTTTATGAGTGAAGGACTGTTATTATGGTATACCTATTGCATGATATAACATTTTACCTTATTAGAACACAAAATAAAATATTATTATGATAGTATTATATTGCCTCCTAGAAATTATTTTTTGAAACTACATAAAAGCCACTCATATATTAAGCTAATAACAATACATCTCAAAAATACACATTTAAGCATTCTTTTGCTAAATTAAAATGCTGCATTTTGCCTTTGTTGATGCCTCTCTGGGCTACTGAGATTAATCTCTTTCACAAATACAAGATAAGGGAATAAATTTTGCAAGGAAAGACACCTACTTGACTGCATGGTTCTCGCTGAGATTTCTGCTGTTGAAGCACCCAGGCCTTGAGAAGAACGTGCAGCTAGGCGGAATAAGTAGAGGCTATTTGGTCTTAAGCCTTGCAGACGATAAGATGTAGTAGGTTCAGTGGAAACACGTTGCTAAATGTAGATAATAAGAGGAAGCTTTTACTAGTATTCAGAGACTATGAATTCTTCTGTTGCACATAGAAGAAATGCTTTTATACTCCAATAAATCCATTGAGAAAAACTTACATTCAAGAAAATTAATCAGAACAAAACCAAACTAAACCAAGCAAAAAATGAATGCATAAATTTGATAAACACATATTAAGTATTTTTTAAAGTCAATAATTTAATGGGTGAAACTCAGAGTCAGAAATGCTGCTTGACTGAGGAACAAACAGTTGTGTACAAAGCATAAAGTGCTTTTCAGGCAATACCACGTGAACAAAGCTTTACCTACTGCTATCTTTTATAACAGTGTGTAAAAATTATCTAAGGCTGAAAACAGACTTCAGAGTCCAAGTATAAGTCCAAAAAAAAGCTAAATGGGTCCCTAACATGCCTCCAACTACTTTTGTTTCCAAGCCTTATTAGAGGAACAGGCTTGGAAAAACAATGTCTGAAACTGGGTGGAACTCAATGCTGTCTACAGCAAAATTTCACTTGCTGGGAGCCATCAACAGCCTTTTTGGCTATTTACGCACTGTCAGTCCATCCCTAAACTAACTGATGGGTTTAACAAACTTTTAAGTATCAAGGCATTTGTACTAAAAAACTTACTAATCCATGAAATTTAAACCATTGCCGCATTTGACGTCTGACTCACTAAAGGTCATTTGAAGCATGTACAATCTTGCTACTTACCTCCTCCCCGTGTTCCCCATCTTTGTAAACCAGTTCATAGCTGGAAATGGCATCAGAGCGTGGAGGTGTCCAGGAAAGCAAGATGCTCGTTTCAGACTCAGGTTCTGCTTTAAAGTTCAGTGGTTGACCAGGGACTGAAGAAAAAGCAGTGTTACCAATTATTTATCTGACTAGTTCAATACTGTCAAATCTTTTAAACTATTGTCTAAATATTTCATGCAATATTAGTTTAATTTAAGTTACTGAACTTACATAAATTGATTTACAGCACTATGAAATAAATCAATCTGAGCAAAGAAAAAGAATACTGATACATTTAAATCGCATGTAAAAAATTATCAGTGATTTCAAATAGATATTTTCCAGTATAAATAACACAAAAAAACCTGAAAAGCAATTGAAGAGATGTCTGGTGATGAATACCAGTGATCTAATAATCTATGTGGGAAATGGCAAATCTATATATTTGTGTGTGTATGGGGAAAGCTAGCACAACATATGATTGCCTTGAATAGTCTAGAATAAAGTGTTAAAACCATTACATACATTTTCAAATATGAAAGCTATTTGCTCAGGTCATAAATAAAAGATAGGAAACACATCCTGCCCTTTAAGACACCTCTGTATTGAATGTCTGTGTTACCTGAAAGTATAACCTACTGAAGAGAACTTCAGTGAACTTCTCATTAAGTGACATATTTCTACCCTTTCAAGGTATTTTTACCAATATAGTTGAATTTCTAGTGACAACACTTTCTAACTGCAAGAAGTCAAAATACAATTTTGATTGCACTAGTTAAGAACATTCTTTGTTGCTACATCTTGCGTAATAGTCACAGAAATTATACAGACTAAACGGTCTCTTCATTTATGTCTTCAAATCTAAAGCAAATAGGGCTGACTGGGAAAAGACAGCAAAATGTAACTTTGGACTGTATACAATATTGTATTGGACTGTATACAATACTTTCGGTATCCAAGTTGTGAAGCACTACTTTCAGTTAACAGTGCTGTTGATAAGGCAGGAAACAGTTTTCCACAGTATTTCTAGCTGTTCAAGAATAAACTGTAGCACATTTATTTTTTAAGGGGAAAAAATATACTTCTTAGCACATAGTGAGAACAGGTGTGACAAGCATGATGTGACAATAATGATGGCTTCACAAACATTTTTGGGGGGAGAATTCTATTACAGCTTTAGAAGTATGTACCGTTTATACACTGAAACACTTAAAAACCACACAGAGCAAACAGTAAAAAAAAAAAAGGTGTTTTTATCTTCCCCAGACTTTTACAGAATATCACTCTGAGGATAACACTGCCCTTGTGCATGCTGCTACAGATTTGATACCTAACTTTAGACAGATAACCTTTCTACATGAGGTACATATTCAAGCTCCTGTGTCGAGGTTTCAGGTCCCTGCAATTCTTTCTTTTTTAAATGAGTGTGAGTAAAAAAAGACCAACTCTTATTACAGGAATAAAAAGGGATAGGACTAATTTGCTGTTTTTCTAAAAAAACAACTTGTCTAAAAAGAGACCACTGCCTAGGTACAGCAAGGTGCAAAGGGGGAAAGATCACAAAGCACAGGGAGGAATTACCGGAAATATCAACTAAGTATTTTAGACCAAAATACTTCTGATTTTGCATGAAGAGGCTGCAGAGCTGGGGATGTTCAGCTGGGAGAAGGGATAGTTTTGAGGGCACTCAACAGTACCCCCTGCACCGACAGAAGGGATGGAAGAAATGTAGCCAAGCTCTTCACAGAGTGTGGCAGGTGAGGCTCAGGACAACACAATACAATAGAGTCAGGGCCCAGGGAAGCTGGACCATACCAGCCTTGGGGGGTTTTACACCTCGGCAGCGGGAAGTCCTAAGAAACTCAGTCTGACTCCATAGCTGAGCCTGTTCTGGGCAGTGTCTGGGCTGGAGACCTCCCCAGAAGATCATCCTGCCAGCCTGAATTGTCCTGTGATGCTATCATCCATACTTAAGGTATGGATACATGAATTGTAGACCATAGCCAGGCAGCAATAGTAAATGATCAGTCAAGTGACTCATATGAAGGCTGGTACCATCTGTTATGAGAACTATGGCAGCAGATGGAGAACTTAGCATATTTCCTGTCTAAACATGTTTAAGACCCTCATCCTCCAAGTATTCCTTTTTTTAAAAAAAATTCCTTTGTGGTCTTAATTCTGCAATTCTCAATAATTTTATAAGACACGTTGATGGCTAATTGGACTTCTCCAAATGCTGTTTGTCAAAACAATACCTTGCAGCAAAATCTAGTCTCTTGTCAGATTTTTTAAGTACAGTTAGGCAACTCTGATGGGATCTCAAATCAGAAAAGCACTTTAGTTCCCTGCACAGCTCTTCAGCTGGTGGAGGTAACCAGAAAACCACTCGAGGACTGTGATGGGTTTGCAATACTGGAGAAGGGAAGAGCAGACAGGATAAAAACAGCCCTATGACATTGCCAGGGTGAAATCTGTACCCAGAGGAAAATTTAAGCAGTTCAATTAGAAATCAGCTTTGCAAAGGACAACGGATTGACCAGGAGAATTTACATTCAGTAGGGAACCTAAAGGGACAAAGAGTCTATGCTTCTGCTTTCTCTGAAGGAAGCATGAAACAGAGAAGCACTTACAGCTGAAGACCTACTGTGCTCCATTCTTTTTTTTTGTAAATAATACATGTGCTTTTAGAAATACCAAAACCTAACAGAATATGATTACGAAATAAAATCAGTAATGCACAAAATAAAATAGGTAATATGTGAATTCTGCTGAATTCTGCTTTCTCTCTGTCTTTCTGCTACAATTGAAATAAATTCTTCAAATGAGTCTGAAGATAGCTGAAGCTTGCAGTTTTGCAGTATCAAAAACACTGTACTCAAAATAATTAATTGCTATACATTTTAAATTTCAAAAAAGCATGGCATACTATGTTAAAAGTAGCAAGAAATCCATATTTACTTTCTTAAAATGGTATCTGTAACTGAAATTTGAGGGAGCCCAGAGAATAAAGTAAACATGTTGGTCAGTCTTAATGAGCGGCCACAGTCTTATCTGAATGACTAGAGAACACAGTGAAGAGATGAATTATTCGTAAGAGTATTTCTGTCT
Source organism: Campylorhamphus procurvoides (assembly GCA_013396655.1). Classification (NCBI taxonomy): domain Eukaryota; kingdom Metazoa; phylum Chordata; class Aves; order Passeriformes; family Dendrocolaptidae; genus Campylorhamphus; species Campylorhamphus procurvoides. The sequence continues at coordinate 148,990 of WBMV01009265.1, forward strand.
GCATTCTCTTTCTACAGTGTAGCAGTACAGTTGTCTTAAAATTATTTCAACCTGCATTCTTCCATACTTAAACTCAGAGACAAAAGTAATGCGAGTACATTTCCAGCACTCATCCACACATTCGTAAAAATCAGAATTTTGGACTTCAAAAAAATCTGATTAAGAAAACATTCTATATCCATACCCTATTTTGTATTCTAATCAGAAAAAGCTAAGTAGATTAAAAACCGGTAAAAAAAAATCACTGTGTGAAGGTAAGATCCTCAATATTGAACTCATCATGTTAGCATTTAAATGAAGTAAAATCGAGACTAAGACACCTTACAGAAGATAACTGCGCTTTGGAAGTAGAAGAGTTATTCAGAATCTGAAATAGTCTTTTGTACCTGACCAGAAATACTCCTCAAGGGGAATTTTGTCACTTAAAAAACTATCCTGTACCCTACCTCACCATCAATACATATAAATATCTCCAAGACAGATGTCAAGAGGATGGTGCCAGACTCTTTACAGTGGTGTCCAGTGACAGGACAAGGATCAATGGCCATAAACTAAAATACAAGAAGCTCCATCAAAACATGAGGAAGAACTTCTTTATAACGAGGCTGGCAGAGCACTGGAAAAGGCTGTCAAGGGAGTCTTCCCTCTCTGGAGACTCTCAAAACTCAGCTGGATGTGTTTCTGTGACTCTGCCTTGGCAGGGCAGTTGGACTGGATGATCTCCAGAGGTCCCTTCTAACCCTAACTATTCTATGATTCTTCTACTTGCTTTATATTACATCGAGCCAGCTTTCCAGCTGCATGTTTTCATCCCTTCCCATGTGGAAGTCCATTTCCAAGAAATGTTTCATGACGACATTAGTACTGCGGAGTTTGAGAGACATGAGGTTTCCCCGTTCATGTGTTCACAACGTTAATTTTAAATGTCTGGTAAAATAGCTAGCTTGCCACAACACAGAACAGTATTCTCTTGCTACAAAGCCTCTTCTTCTGAATTTCTAATCTTCTTTTACAGTAAGAAATCCAGAAACATTAATTTCATTTAAGCTAAGGCTCAATTTATGTGCCCTGCAAGTCAGATACTTAATCTTCTCATTACTGTCCTTTTCCATATGTTCACAACATTAGCCCTTTATAACTGCAATAATCCTTAGTCTCCAAACCATGGAAAACCCTTGGTTTAAAATTAATAATATGGTTTATATTTTAAGTTTTTGTCTAAAGAAGCCTATGTCTACAGGTAGACATTTATATCACTAATTATTTTTTCTCTCACTCTCCAATAATCCACTATCCAACAGACCTTGTGTATCTCTCACTCTCTCCACTTTCTACCAAAGCTCCAAATGAAAACAAGATTCTCTTAATTCCTTCAGTAGTTATCCTCTCTTTGCATATTAAAATGAAATAAAATGAAACTAAACAAAACCAGAATCAAACCCAGACGCTTGGTCTCAAACTCTACATTTTCCCGGTACACAAAGGTTACAATACATTGCTCAGAGTATATGTATTTCTGACCAGTTTAAGCAGAGAAAGGAAATATGAGAAGATACACAAGAAGCATGTCCTGAACCCCTTAATTGGACAGAGACCAAGAGAGCTTTTATTTTTTTTAACAAGTAAAAAAAAGAGTTAGAAGTATCACAGTAAATCGTTATCAGGATTTCTTTAGTCTAACATTTGGTAAGTCAATTCACCTAAATAACAGACTGATCCCATCTCCATCCTTAATGGAATAAAATCCTTTGGCCCAAAAGGCAGAATAAGGACTCTCTTAGGTATAATTTTTGGAATTGATCTCCCCATATTCAAAAGGCTCAGCTTCACACCTTTTTTCTGATTAAAGAATTTCTTAAAATGGTGTCTTTTATCATAAAGAAAGCACTGCTGAAAACAACTGGGCAATTGTCCTACTGCTGGGCAATAGGGCACGGCTTTGCCTTGAAATGCTTAAGTAAAATATTGAAAACCAAAGCTGAATATAATCTTTTTAAAATTATTTTATGTCTGGTTGTCTGACAAATGCTTTCTTCTCCTCCCCTCCAACTCCGTGTTCCTAGTCAATATTTTAATTTAAAACCTAAGTTTCACTATCAGCAGCGTTTCACTAACCTACAAAGTAAGAAGCCTCTCAAAAATTTCAGAAGACTTCTGCAGTACTCAGAAAACAAAAATTCTCCTGAAAAGTCTTTTTAAGAACTAATTAATTTTCACAATTTCTCTTAAGGAAGGAAAGCTTTGAATCATCTAATAAGCCTGTAAGTCACAGATGTCAGTAAGATTTTGTTATATGTATGCTCTAATATCCCCAAAGTAAGCATAAGTTAAGCGACCTATTATAATGGTTGGCTTATTTGTTTAAAAAAGGAAAAAAAAAATCAACTAAATGTAATCAAGATCCCTTTCCTTTTTTCCTAGTAAATCCATTTCCCCTGCTTTTAAATGGCACTTTATAATTCACTTTAATATTTGGAATCAGTTTCAGTTTGAGAGACTTAAAATAAAGCAATCATATTCAGATTTTGTGGCGTTCACTGAAGACAAACTACTGGATAGAAATATGGGAGAATCTTAGTTTTTAGGCATACCCTGAACTGGAGAACTGCACTAGACTGTCTTAGGGGTTTTTCTCTTTTGTGACTTAAAACATTTGTATTAAAAGTATCAGTGCCTAAATAAGCCTTCTGTAGGCCCCATTTTTGGTTTTCTTTTATTGTCTTTTTAACATAGTCTCAAATAAACATTATCAAGTCAACTCTGTTAAAGAGTTGAAAGCATGTATTGAGAAAAGCTCCAGCACTATTAATGTTATAATTTTTTCAGATTGCAACAGTAATCAGGAACAGATGGGCATGATTAATAGCAAGTTCTACAAAGGTTTTAATAAACAGAACATTTCTTAAATGACCTTACAAGTAATGTAACATGGGCCAGTCCAGCTGAGCCTCAGTGCTCATTATTCCGATTCCTTCATCCTTTACTGGGGAAGTCTCTGTCAAACACTTTCTAATCTAAGAAGTTTACAGTTGTGACTGGAACTACAGATGAGACCACTCAAACTTCTTGAAAACCTTTTTGCGCATTGACTTAAGCAAAAATCATGTATCGAAATATAAACTAGTTCTATGAAAAAGGTTGTGAATGCCAAAATTAAACAATGGTGTAAATTTAATTTTGCATGTGCACACAGACACATTTTAATGCACCACTAGAACATCTAAAACCAGTTAATTTTGTAATTTCTCAGCTGAGATACTGCAAAAGGTAACACCTAGATCTTTGTGTAACACAACACCTGGAAAGGTTCCAGGACAATACCTCAATTTCTGTGTTTATTAAATGCGATATTGGTAAAATGCAGAAGTAACAACTGGATGAAACTTAACTGCCTACAGTTACACTTTAGAGATTTGCTTTTTAGAAATTTGAGGGATACTAAATTCTGCAGCAGGGAGCTTTCCTGTACTAAAAAAATTCAAGTAGTATTATATATTTCTAGACAATCACTGACCTACAGTAATATTTCATACAACTTTCTCTAAATTGCTAGACAAAAGGACCTTTTATTTCTTATTGCTACAATAAACCACTCTGTGCAGTGTAACTACACCAGAGCCGCTTGCTTTTGATTTCATAAAAAAAATTCCTGCAATGTTTTTCACTGTGTTTGCTTGTCCTTTGCCAATAAAACTAATTCATGAACCTAAAACTCCTGAGCAGAAACAAAATGACCTAACTGCAAACATAAACCAAGAAAGTGATGATCTTGTGGTATGCACTTCGCAGGGACAGGTTTGATTTGATTTATAAATCCAAATTGTACAGAACTGCTTGCTTGAACCTACCCAAAGGTTTGTTGTATTTAACACTTTCATGTTTTATTTTGTTCTCAGAACCCCATCAACTACTGGAATGAACATGTGGTACATATACATTTTAATCTCCAAAAGCAAGGTTCACTAGAGTGATGAGCATAACGGAGCCACATGCCACCTAAACAAAACCCACCAACACAGGTAACTCCTTAAAGAAAGCTATGAAGAACTATCTGACAAACATGCTTGATGCAGAGCACTGCCAAACAGAAGTGATAACACTTGGCCACCTCCAGGATGAAGGTCTCCCTGAGACTCGGCTGAACTCCAGATAAACTTCCTGACACTGATGGAGAAAGAAATGAAAGTGTGAGGGGGCAATTTCCACTCTTCAGACATAACTTGCACTGTAGAATGAAGAACATGTTATCTGCAAAAGTTGCCTGAATAAACTGGCTATCCTTGAGAGGCAGGTTTTTTGCAACATTTTAAACTCAAAGTCTCTCTGAAAAATTTCGGCATGCACCTAAATTTTTTCATGCATATTTTGTTTATTGCTAGCTTACCTCCTGTTTGAGTGATGACTTGAATGTCGCTAGAAAGTGGTCCATCCCCAACAGAAGTAAAAGCAAGAACTTTCACAGAGTATGTTTTCTGGGGTACAAGATTCCCTATAGTGGTAATATGGCTGTCAGCCACATTGTGCTTCATCCAACTGTTAACATGTTGAGAGGGGTCCATTGTGTAATAAACTCTGTAACCTTGTATTTGTCCATTAGGTTCCTCAGGTTCTTCCCACTGTACCAAAATGGTGGTAGAGCTCAACATACGGGCCTGCACATTGCGTGGTGCACTTGAAGGTGCTTGCTCTGAAGTTCTTGTTGCCACAGGCTCACTGGGTGGCCCTCGCCCTATGTTATTTACGGCAACTACCCGAAATTCATACTCTGAATATGGGCTTAGGCCAGCCACGCTATAACGTGTTGTGGCCACACCATCGATTTCTTTATATGGCTCCTCTGAGCTTTTGGGTTTGTGTTGGATTATGTAGTAAGAAACTGGCTCAGGGTTTCCAGAATCCCAAGTCAATGTTATGCTTGTTGCTGTGCTTTCTGTCACCACAGGTGTTCCAGGAGGTTTGGGTAAGGCTAAAGACAAATGACAAAAAATATAGTTAGCACTAGGTAAAAGCAGACATTAATTATTATAACAGGAAGCTTACAGACAACACAACAAAATCATGACAGGAACATGAAATGGAAAGAAGGTGTGATCCATTCAGAGGAAGCTTCCGGGAACTAGGATTTCCTCCAAACATCTATCAGAAAATCTTCAAGCTCTGTTCCATATGATTCCTTTGTCATGAACTAATGATGCTGACTTTTGTAATAAATGCCATAAGTACATGCAGAAAGAGGAATACTACAGACAGATAACACACCACTAGAGTTGAATTCTCAACTATTTTTTTAACATCTAGTTTCCAATTACTCAGTGAGTATGATATTTGGACACCCAGAAACTCTAAAAATCAAATGACTTGTTCTTAAAGCTCCTGCTGTTGAAAAGTAAACTCAGCATTGTAAGATCCTTTCTTAAACTGAAATGAAGGCTGGGAGCTAGACACAGGAGAATAATGGAACACTATGGTTAACTTATTTTAATAAATATTACCTATTTCATTAATGAGCATTACTGCTGTTTGAGACTGCATTTTGTCTTAAGCCAGTGATTGGCAGGAATATTTACTCTCTCGATTAAAGAGGGCAAGTGTTCAGTATTTGCACAAGTAAGGGAATGAATGAAATAAGAGACTGAACTATGTCCAAATATATGGGCTTGGGATATACCTTTGACAGTTATCTGTGCTATTGCTTCTATAACACCAAGGGTAGACATAGCAACGCAAGTATAGTTTGCAGACTGTCTGACATCATTAAGCTCAAGGACATTCCTCCCTATTGGCATATCATCCTCGGGTGTCAAATCTTCTGCTCCTAGCATCCATTTCACATATGGCATTGGTGACCCCACCGCAACACAGGTGATATTTACACTCCCGCCAGGCATGATCTCATGATTTGTGGGGGGAATAGAGAATCTCGGTGGGACCCGTCGAACTGGAACAAAACACAAAAAAAAGGTAATAACATATACAAAAAAAAAGAACTGAGTCTTGCATATGGATGGCATGCAGTGTACAGACACAATTTAATCTTTTAACGTTTATTCTGATCTGCCAGAAAATATGTATAGAAGAAATGTGAGACTAAACAAGAATTTTGTCTGCACACAATGTGAATTGTTCTTTATTTACTTGAGGATATTATTAGGCACATTCATACAAAGGCTGATTCAGACCTATTAGGGCCCCACAAATAACTAACTACATACTAACGATACACAAACACCATGCAAAAGATATACACGCACACGTGCACGCACACACACAGGAGCACATATATATATGCATTTTTATGCCCACACATATATATATGCACAGAGGAAAACTGGAAGGTCAACAGCATGCTTGAGTTGATCACCAACTTCAATGCTGCATGCTTCCAGTTGATGTGAATAAATGTGCTAGGCCACATTGTCACATCAGAGTCCCGGAACACACTGCCTACAGTAAATTGAAAGTGCAATTTTATTTGTTTTCAGACTTAAAGTAGATGCAGCCTCAAGACCTCACACTAACACTGAAACAAACATAGAAAAAATATAATTGCACACAGATAATATATATATATACCATATGTATACACATATACAAATATATATAAATATATATATATGGAAAGAGAGAGAGAGTCACAGAAAGAGACTAGGCAAAGCCAGTACAAAGTACTGGATTTGGTCATGCAGGCAAGCAAATGACAGAAACAATAGAGAATCATGCTTAGGGAAATGTCTGAGTAAAAACTGTAGAGAGGAAAAGAACTCAAAAAGAAAACATACTGGCTGAGGAAAGAAAACTTGAAAAAGATGGGGATAGGATAGGCTGACAGAGAGATACAGGAGTTTAAGAGGAGCATAGAGTTTGAGGGAGAAGGAACTTAGACTAAATTTAGGTGGTTAAAAAGCAACTGCTGGGAAGGGCCACTGGGGAAAGAGCAGACTACTGAACATTCAGGATTCCACTATGCTCACAGTTAAGGGAAAGCAAAATAGGGATTGGTAATATTAGACATTTCTGTATTGACAGCAAAGGGTGTCAACTTTAAACACATAGCAGGACATTCCACTAAAAGAGTAGTTAATATTTAAGCAAACACAACACCGAGAAAATTACCAGGCAATAACAGATCAGTGTTCCTGCTTCAAATATTCTCAGTGGTGTGCACATATGTGTAGGAGGTGAAAGTGAGAGAGGTAGCTGAGAGAGGCGGGTTTGTATTTAGGCCTTTTATTGGATGGTGTACTTGAAACTGTATTTATTTGGCCTTAATAGAGGTTTTTTGTTAGGATAGTTTTAATTCAGCAAGGAATTAAAAGGAAAATAAGACTATGAGTGAGTTTAAATAAAAATAAGGAAAATTATATTAGTCTGAAACCTTTCCACTTGGTTTAATTAAGTTTCTGTGATCTATGGATTCAGGAGGGGCTTACTGCAATGGCCTCATGAGTGAATGACAGGCAGAAGGGGAACAAGCAGAGAGCAAAACATACATAAGCGGCCAGCTCACAGAGGCCACACAAAGCAAATGGCAGGCAATGAGGAACTTCTTGTATTGAACAAAATCCTTATAGACAAAGGAGAGTCTAGTCTTCATGCGCAGGCTATTTAGAAAAGCAACTGCTAAAACCATTCCTTGAAAAGCAGGCATCAGTATAAGCAATAAATTAAAAGGGAAGAAAAAGCAGGAACACTGACCAAGTTTAGTAGACGTTAGTATTGAAGTTAAAAAGATTGCCATGCATCCAGGTTCATTCTCTCTTATCATGCAAAACAGTTAAGTATCAGCACTCATCAAAAGCCGTGACCAGGGCATTCTCTGCTTAAACATAACATTAACTTAAAAAATGCCACAATGCAGATACATTCATTTCATTTGTATTCTTTGTTATTTGTTTAATTAATAGTTTTGTAAGGTGGGTAAAAAGTAAAAAACACACCAACCTTCTCGCAGCTCTGAGGGATGTAGGGGGTTTGATGCAGAACACAATGAAATGAGGAAAGGAGAAAAACAAGGGAAACACAGAGAGAGTAAAAAGGCCATATCAAGGCTTTCAACTGCTAGTTGAACATCTCTACTTGCGCTAATTAAACCTTCCTACCTCATCTTGAAAAGTTAGCATTTTCTACAGCTAGAATGTTGTTAGAAACAGTAGCTAGCATAATTTTGAAATTTTCCTTTGGATATAAAGGTATACATGCCTCATGCAGTACAGGAAAGTCAGTATGTTGGAGGACAAGAGAAAGAAAATAAAAGATCAAATAACTTTCTACAGATGTCATAACTATGAAAGGTTTTCCTTTCTTTTCTTTTTTAATTAGCCAAAAGTGTCACACCATATGCAACCATATCAGGTTGATTGAAAAATCAGCTCTAAAAAAAATTTCAAAATCAAGCTAGGCATTTTTTGTAAGGTCATCCACCCTGCAGCAAATTTTACAGCTGTTTCTGTTTACATTCCTATTACCCCCACCCATCCCCTTATACCGTAGACACACACACACATATATATATATACATATGTATGTATGTATGTTATAGGCCATGTTTTATAGAAATCTACATCAATCAGACATAGCAAATACTGCCGGAAACAAACCCCTTCTTTCTAGCTGAAATAAAAATTATTTTCATATGTTAATAATAATTTATACTACTGCACAAGGAATATAATTTTTTAATTAACCATACCTGCCATATACAGAGGTAATTTCTTAAAATAGTATAGCCAATTGACCACTATCATTCTAAAGGACTACACTTCACTGACAAGTCTTACATTAAATATATATATATATATACATACATATATAAGAAGAAGAAACAGAAAAGAAGAAAATACAGTTGTGCTCTGCATACATCAAGTTATAAGGTTAGAAGCTTTTCCTTTGCAGCTACACAGCAGAGGTCAGATTGGCATACACCTCAATGCCTTGGGGTTACACTCAGCTGATTAGTAGCACACACAGCGGTCACTTCAGGAGTTTGGAAAGAAAAGCAAAACAAAACAAAACTAATAAAAGAAAATAAATGCAAAGCACAATTTAACTTAATTCAGGAAAAAAACAGAAGTTAAGATGTAAAGATATAAATATACTTACAAACCTTAACAGGATAGACTGGACTCGAGTGCTTTAAAAGAACAAAATAAACCCCAAGCCTTTCCTCTACAGTTTAAAATGAATTTTATGACTGACACATTTACCATGGCAGTTTGATTATTACAGTGGTAACTGTAAAGATCCTGAGAATATCTTAGCCCTGAACCTGAATGAACAGTGGATGCCAGGGTTATGACTTTCCTACCTCTGACATATAGATTGGCAGGGGCAGAATAGCGTGTACCCGCACTGTTGGTTGCAACACACTCATATTTGCCTTGGTCAGATTCTTCACTCAGTTCAATTTGGAGGGCACCTGTATGAATATAAAATACATTGCCAAAGTGACGGTCAGAGAGGGCTTTTTATATGCATAATAAAACACCTCTCAACAATATGAAAAGCTCGTATGCGAAGGTCCACTCAACGTCGGTTCATTTTCTTGCTAAGGTGCACAGACAGAAAATGATGCAATGAAAAAAACAGAGATTATTTTTTTCACATCATCAGTGCTAGCACAGGAAAACAATTTGCATTTGGCAAAAAAAAAAAACCCTCCAAACAATACTCTTTCCTAAACCATTAAAATGAAGATGGGTGAGACTGCTTCAAGGAAGAATGGCTTTTGAGTAAAACAAAAGAGATTAAGTAGCTGGGTCATCATAGTTTTTTAATTTTTATTTAATTGTTTCAATCTAGTAATAAAAGTAGCACAAAACGTGGTACTCATAAAAAAGGCAGGACAGACTTCAAGAAATCTTCTGCTGAAGAAAGCCAAAAATGTGCAGCAAGAACAAAAAGGCTGCTTGAAGTGAAAAAAAAGAAACCATATTAGTAATTTATAACTATCAAAATATTATTTTAAAGAAATAAAATTCCTTTAAGACATGCAGATTGATAAGAAAAGAAAGACAGTTTTCCGCAACTTACAATCTTAAAGTACGTTTGCTGAAAAACAAAGAGCAGTTGAATTAGAAGACAAAAAAGTTAAAAAGCATGGTCTACGCCAACAAGGAAGAACCAACCAACCACTGCTGAGGACCATAAGAGGGCCCCCCCAAGACACCCATCAAAATCCACAAGTGGGATTAGCAGTGTGGTGTCACAAAACCCAAGAAAAATACAAAACAAGAATAACAAAAGAAGTAAACAGTTTTGCTAGAGTATCAAAAACCAACAATATCACATACCACCAAGAATAATGAGTCAGTAACCTTTCACTTCCAAAGCCTGTAGATTAGAAGATCCAAAAATCCAGAGGTGAGAGAATTTCAAGAAAAAGAAAACAACTAACAAACCAACCAAAAAACAAAAAACCCACCAAAATGGGAAACCCCACAATAAAGGGAAAAAACCATTTCTGCAACTTTTTAGAGGGGCACACATAATTTTCAATTTGAAGAAGTTAGAGAAAAAAAAAAGGACTGAAGAAGAACAAAACCAAAAACCTTTTATGAAAGATAAGACAAAAAGAAGATAGTCCATGTTGTCTTCTGCATGTCTGCTACTGTTCTCCAGACCATCTTGTCTTTGGTCCAGGACAAGAACAGCTAAGGAAGAAAAAAAATGATCTTTTTCTGCTCCAGTTGGACAAAAAAAAAAAAGAGGAAGGAAAAAAAAGAAGAATAAAAAGGAAGAAAAATAAAAAAAAAAGAAGAAAAAGAAGAAGAAGAAAAAAGAGAAGAAGAAGAAGAAAAAGCAAAAAGAGGGACAAATGGTACGCTGTGACTGGGCTATGGCCAGGAGACCTGGATATGCTTGCTTTGAAGCATATCACAATTATTTATTTTCTTTTAATGAAGAAACAAAAAAGGGAAATGAAAAGGCAATGCGAAGAAAGAAAGATCACAATATGGGAGTCACTGATCATAACCAAACAGGACAAAGGAAAAAGAAAATCAGATGATAGACATTTCTGTGGGGTTTTGTTTTGTTTTGTTTTTTTCCCTAAGGAAACAAAACAAAACAAAACCAAAAACAGGACAAAGATGAGAGGGATGAAAGGACAGAAAGAATGAGTAAGATCATTCTGTGAACGTTAGTTCAGCACTCTTACCTCTTATTGGTGTACCACCTGGGTGGATAATATGAATGCAAATAAGATTAGAAAGAAGAAGCATTAGTACGAGAAGAAGGAGGCTAGGGCTTTGGAAGAAGAATCAAATTAGATTTACAGAATTAAATAAGGTCTTAAGAGAAACTTGAATTACTATACTGTTAAAACAGGAATATATTAGATAGTATTATCAAGTTATAAAAGCAAGTTGCATTGTACCACAAGGGGCAGAAACACTACAATTGGCTGCACGGCCATTCTCAGAGAAACATCTGAGTTCTTGGACGTTCGGTTATATAGAGTTAGATATGTATAAAATATGCCTCAAATAACTTATAGGAAACTTTACAAAACTGTACTTATGACACAGTTTAGGAAAATATTGGAAATTCTATTTAAATATATATATATATATAAATCTATATATATATAAAAAGAGGATACACTGAAGACTATCTCAAAACAAACACTGTAGTTTAGGCTGGATTATGGCATTTACTGTTCTAGATCTATGTGATACATGTGTACTGTTTCTTTTAAGTGTTGCTATGACTGATAAGACATTTCCGTGGAGGTGTGCGTGTGCGCCACTAAAGGGATCTGGTGACTACACTGACTGTTAGTAAAAATGCATGCCATGCATTTTAAGAATAATAATACTAATCATATAATAGTTATAATAATAATAATAATAATATTCTGAATATGGAAATTAGTGGGGGTGAAGTGCGCTTCAGAACTAAGCACTTACCAATAGATTCTGGAGATTTAAATACGGAGAGAAGAAAGACAGCATAAAAATATTATTATATTCCTTATAATTTGGTACAAAGTTTTCAGTTAAAGCTTTATATACTAAATTATTTATGTCACATGTGAAAAAAATCTTAATTTACATTAACAGAAGGTTAATTTACACAGTTCTGCTGACAACAAGCAAAAAGTCAGTTAACAAGACGATTTAACATCACAGGACAGGTCAAAAGCTGAGAATTCTGGGAAGACACGTGATTAAACAACTTAGATTCTACAACGATATCTACAATTGTCAAAGAAAAAAGCTCATTATATCCCAACGATCTTACTTCGGGATAAGCTTTAAACTTGATAAATTTAGAAATGTTCTTGGGTTTTGTTATTCTTTTTTTTTTATTTAATCTAAAGAGAGCAAAAGAACAAACTAGGGCAGGAGGAAAGTGAAAGAATTGCTAGGGAGGTGCAAGGGGCAAAGAGAGAGAGAGCAGCAAAAGCTGGATTCTACACCAAAAGCAGACTTCTGTAGATCCAGAAAATACAGGATTCATAAAGCTTTAGCATGGGCGCACACTACTGTGGCTAAACTTGTTGGAAAAATGCTCAGCCAGCAAAAAAACCCCAACTTTATTCCATAGATTACCCAAAGATTTTTTTTCTTTTTTTAAGGTATAAATCTACATTGGAAGAAGTACTGTGCTTTATGTATTTGTGAGAGGAAAGAAGATGTGTCCAAACTGGCTAATCTTTGGTGAAGTCAAATGTGGAAAAGACAGCACAAAACACATTTTAAATTTTAATTGAAGTGTCTAATGCAGGTTTTGATTTCGATGAATATAACCATTGGTACTCCTTGCAATTTCTGAATGAAGTCCAATGTTGAAATAAATTTGTTAAAAAAAAATAAAAAGGAAAGAAGAAAGAAAGAGGAGAAAATGGATCCATCAAGTACTGCAAAAAGCAGTAAAGAAAAAAATTATCAAAAAATACAGTCACAGCAGTGAGCAATGTGGAGTAAACAGAAGCTGCAAAACATATAGAGACAGACTATATAGAAAGCTATGACAACATCACAGACATGGACAACACACTCAGTAACACAGAAAAGGAGAGAAGAAAGAGGAATCATTACCTATAAATAAAAATTTTAAAGAAAGGAAGAGAAAGAAAAGAAAGAAAAAGTGAGAGAGAACAACTCTGGGCGTCGGTGGAAACAGTAACAAGACCCTACCTGAGCGTAGCTGCTTGATGCGGCCATTGTTGTTGCTCGTGTCAACAGGTAAGAAATCTTTGAACCAAGTTATTTCGGGATCAGGATTGCCACTGGCTGCACATAACATAGTAGCTGTACGAGTTCGTTCAACCACCTTCAGCTGTGGGCCCATATCAATGGTGGGAAAACCTCGAGGAATCTGATCCTCTGAAAAAGAAATGTGTAAATTGTAGTTAGTTACTACCACATGAAAGCCCAAATCACCATTGTGCCTACCATGCAGAGGTCATCTAATTGTTTTACATAAGGAAATGAACACAATGACTGAAAAAAAAACAGACACCCAGTCACTATATTCTGCTAACTTTGATCAAATTTCTGATACAAAATAAACACTGCATTAAAAATGGCTACAAACTTTATCCTTACAAAATGCATTAAATCACAAGATATACACTATACAGTGTGTAATCACTGGATTTACTATGGTACCTTACAACACAGATGTTGCTTTGCTTGCATAAGTTCTTACTATTTTATGTGATATATTGGACTACAATGTTTATCAACAATAGGGAAAAAGTGTTTTCTTTACATCATACAAGTACATAAGAATACACAATCATGCAGTATAGGATCTGGCCAGTGACACAGAAGACCCAAGTCATGTCTCTTGCTTGTTCCATTATTACTTATCTGCTGTAGCTCTTAACATTTTTTGCCCTTGTGTTCCAGTTGTCCATCTCTAAGACGGGTATGATAGTGCTTTACTGCTACAGAGAAAGGCTGTGAGGATGAATGCATTACACGATTGCAAAGTACTGAGAAACTCTAAACATTGGAGCTATGCAGATTAGCAAAGTTAAAGTGACAGAATACTCATAATGGCCTTGAACAGATACAACAGTGTCTATTAAAACACTCAGATATGGTCATAAATCCTCATCTTAGTGTGGTCAATAGTGAAATATTACGAAATACTGAACAAGCACCTGGCCTTCTTAATATAATACATGTTAGCAAATAATACTGGAAGCAGAGTAGGATCAGGCAATTTCTCAGAGATCAAGTTAGCACAGCTCAAATAGTCTATTTGAAATAAATCATCTTGCTCCTCATTTCTATTATGTAAAATATTTTTATTGCAAAATAATTAATATTATTTCCCTTAAAAAATGACAAGCAAAAATAATCAAAGAAAGAGGATGAATGTTAACTATAAAGCACGTTATCAAATGTCTTGACTGGTCAATTAACTGGTGTGCAATTGGTTAGGAATTAAAACTAATGAGAAACATCAACACTTTCATGAAGAACTGTCATAGTTAGGTAGGTCTTCAGACTTTTCTGATAAACTTATAGTGAGCATGTACAGCCTATAAATCTTTGTAGTACCTGAGGTGCGATGTTGCCCATGAGCTACTTAATTGCTTGCACGTAGATACACATAAGATTACAGAATAGTCTAGGACCTTAAAGGTCTTCTGCTTTCAACCCCTCTGCCGTGAGCAGGGACCCCTTCCACTACACCAAGTTACTCAGTGTCACAATCAGCTGGGTCTTGTATATGACCAGGAATGGGGCATCCACAACCTCTCCGTGCAACCTGTTTCAGTGCTTCACCACGCCCACAGTAAAACTTTTCTTCCTAACATCTAATATAAACCTACACTCCTTCATCTTAAGGTTAATACCCCTTTACTATGATTATATACCCTTGTGAAACGTTCCTCTCCATCCTTTAAAGCCCACTTTAGGTACTGAAAGACTGAAGAATATCCCTTTTTTTTTTTTTTTCCTCTAGACTGAACAGTCCCAACTCTCTCAGCCTTTCTCCATAGAAGAGGTGTTCCAGACCTCTACCAAAAGGTGGGTCTTCAGTGGACTCATTCAAAAAGGTCGTCATTCTTGTGTTGGGGGCACCAGACCTGAATGCAGTACTCCAGATGGACTTTCACAGACAGATAGAGAGGGACAAGCACCTCCCATGATCTCCTGCTCGTGCCTCTTTTGATGCAGGTTAGGATGTGACTGGCTTTCTGGGATGTGAGTGCACATTGCTGGGTCATACTGAGCTTTTCAAAGGCAAACGGCCCCGTCTTTCTTTCCAGAGATTCATTCTCCACCCAGCCTGTATTTGTGCATGGAATGGCCTCAAGCTAGGTGCAGTACCTTACACTTTACCTTGTTGCACTACCTGAGTTTCCCATGGGCCCACCTTTCAAGCTTGTCCACATCCCTTTAGATGGCATCCCTGCCTTCCAGCATGTTGACTGCACCGCACAGCTTGATGTCATCATCAAATTTGCTGAAGGTGCACTCAATTCCATTGTCTGTGTCACTGACAAAGATGCCAGATAGTTCTCATCTCAATACAAATCCCTGAGGAACACCAGCTGTCACTGCTTTCCAAGTCGACATTGAGCTGTTGACTGCAACTCTTTGCAACCAATTTTTTATCCACCAAGTGGTCCAACTGTCAAATTTATGCCTCTGCAGTTTACAGACAAGGATGCCATGCAGGACAGTGTCAAATGCTTTGCACAAATCCAGGTAGATGATGTCTGTTGCCTTCCCTTGTCCGCCATTGCTGTAACCCCATTGTAGAAGNACAACCTCTCCGTGCAACCTGTTTCAGTGCTTCACCACGCCCACAGTAAAACTTTTCTTCCTAACATCTAATATAAACCTACACTCCTTCATCTTAAGGTTAATACCCCTTTACTATGATTATATACCCTTGTGAAACGTTCCTCTCCATCCTTTAAAGCCCACTTTAGGTACTGAAAGACTGAAGAATATCCCTTTTTTTTTTTTTTTCCTCTAGACTGAACAGTCCCAACTCTCTCAGCCTTTCTCCATAGAAGAGGTGTTCCAGACCTCTACCAAAAGGGGGGTCTTCAGGGGACTCATTCAAAAAGGTCGTCATTCTTGTGTTGGGGGCACCAGACCTGAATGCAGTACTCCAGATGGACTTTCACAGACAGATAGAGAGGGACAAGCACCTCCCATGATCTCCTGCTCGTGCCTCTTTTGATGCAGGTTAGGATGTGACTGGCTTTCTGGGATGTGAGTGCACATTGCTGGGTCATACTGAGCTTTTCAAAGGCAAACGGCCCCGTCTTTCTTTCCAGAGATTCATTCTCCACCCAGCCTGTATTTGTGCATGGAATGGCCTCAAGCTAGGTGCAGTACCTTACACTTTACCTTGTTGCACTACCTGAGTTTCCCATGGGCCCACCTTTCAAGCTTGTCCACATCCCTTTAGATGGCATCCCTGCCTTCCAGCATGTTGACTGCACCGCACAGCTTGATGTCATCATCAAATTTGCTGAAGGTGCACTCAATTCCATTGTCTGTGTCACTGACAAAGATGCCAGATAGTTCTCATCTCAATACAAATCCCTGAGGAACACCAGCTGTCACTGCTTTCCAAGTCGACATTGAGCTGTTGACTGCAACTCTTTGCAACCAATTTTTTATCCACCAAGTGGTCCAACTGTCAAATTTATGCCTCTGCAGTTTACAGACAAGGATGCCATGCAGGACAGTGTCAAATGCTTTGCACAAATCCAGGTAGATGATGTCTGTTGCCTTCCCTTGTCCGCCATTGCTGTAACCCCATTGTAGAAGGCCAACAAATTTGTGAGGTATGATTTGCCTTTACTGAAGACATGTTTTGGCTGTCTTACTGTTTTCCATGTGCCTTAGTATAGTTTCCAGGAGGATGTGCTTCATGATCTGCCAGGCACTGAGGTAGCACTGATTGGCCTGTAGTTGCCTGGGTCTTCCTCATTTCCATTTTTAAAACTGGGGGTCATGTTTTCCCGTTTCCTGGGAACTTTATTGGACAGCCATGATGTCTCAAATATGAAGGGTAGTGGCTGTATCTTTCCATTCCAACACTCCAGTCATAGAAGATATCCCACTATGCTTTCTGCAATGTCAATAAGGTTGTAGCCTTGCAGGCATCCACACATCTCTACTTAGTCTTCTTTATTCCTCATGCTGCACATGTTAGCACAGAGGCACTTAAGCTGTCCCCCTGCTGCCTCCAAGGAAGCTGACCTTCTGTCTGGAGTGGCTGGAATTTCTTGGTTCTGTCCAGGTCTTCTGCCACTGACCTGCACACTCTCTTCAGGCTCTGAGCATCTCTTGCTGGCTCAGGCATCTAACTGGTATGAGTGGGATGGCATGTTATCCCACACCTTACTACTAAACCTGGTGATATCCCCCTCCTCTGTCATATCTAGTTTAAAGCCCTATCAATAAGCCTCACTAGCTCTTGACCAAAGGCCTTCTTCCCTGCTTTGACAGATGGGGATCCTATCCTCATTTAGCAAGCCTGGTGTCATGTAGGACAACCCATTAACAAAACTCAAAATTTTAATGGTGACACTAGTCATGGAGCCATATGAGTTCATCTGCTTCTTTCAATGTCACCATCTGCAACTGCAAAAACAGAGGAAAAAATAAGCTACACCCTTGATTCACCAATCACCCCAGGGCCTTGGTCCAGGAAGAACAACTCCCTAGTAAGCTTCCGTAATTCTTCAGAACTAGTATTTCTACCAATCAGTGTTTAAATGGCAAATCATTCACCAGCTATAGGCTCTTCCCAAGGAAAGCTTTGTCTCATGTCTGCTTATAAACATGAAGTCTTTACTTTGGTATTAGCTGACAAGATTTAACTGGTAACACAGAACAAGATTTTTATGACCTGCCCTCTCCTTTTCTACTTGGCTCATACATAAAACCCTGGAGTCCCTTTTTCAAATACCTAAGTGTACAACAAAGATAATCTACCCTGAATACTAATAGGACAGAGTACTATAGAATTTCCCTTTCTTATTTTTAATAGGGCAATTAAATTCCATCCATCTCCCTTATGCATAGAATCTCTTTGAATGAATGCTCTTCATGAAATTTTCATGAGATATATCACAATGTAACAGACTCAAATACCCAGAACTGTTATATTTCTGACAGTTGTGGCTTGTATCCAACATGGCTTTCAGGTATTTGGCAATATTCAACATCAAATGGACCAGGGAAATAATGAAATTTCTAACTGAAGGGCTTATCACAGTGGATTTAGTTTTTAAGATGTCAATTGCTTTTTTGTTTTTTAAGTTTATTCATGATTTGTACAAAACTGTCTTTACACTTTGATGATACCAATTTTGACAGGTCATCAAACACACTATGAAAGAGAGCTGAGGTTCAAATCACTGAACAACTGCCTCTCAGTCACAGTAAGAGAAAAGTAACTATTAGAAAATTGTGATATATTGGTACTTCCAGTTTTACATGAGGTGAACAGGAAAATACTTTTTACTGATCATTAATATGCTCATTTGGTTCTAAACTGTAGCGTATACCGCTCTTCCCAAGTCATATTGAGTTCTACTGAATTAGTTTCCAATACATCAACAATTTAAATCAGACTTGACCTTCCCAGAGCCATTTGGTACTGTTATTTTGAGAGGCCATTAAAGGTCAGATTTCTCTGTCCTTGTGGCTTAGTGACTCACACATGTAATTCATATTTTGTTTAGGATGACAGATACAAGGGATTTAGAAATAGAACACATTCTTTGAATTTGTTGGGTGTCTTAACAGCACTGCATTCCATTACTGGCATAAAAAGAATGTATTTAGTGCTGTGCTAGCATCATTTCCAATTGCTGAAAGAGCTCTACAAAAGTTATTTTTCACCCAGTGTAGGATCTGAACAACATAAAAGGCAATTACAAAGAGTCGTTGCTGGATGAACCCTTAAAAGAAAATGATACACAATGGCCTTGACTTGCTTCGTATCATGGTTTGTTAGCATTTTGGAACTCTCTGTGTATTCAATCTGCTTAACATGCTCACTCGGTGCACACAGCACAGGCAAGAAACAGGAGAACCTGGAAGCCACTGGGCTGCTAGAAAGCTATGGCCTTGTTGCCTTCCTGGAAACATGGCTGGAGGGAGACTATCAAGGGCTATAAGCTGTTCAGAAGAGACAGGGGAGAAAGGAGAGGCAGGGGACTGCTCTCTACACCAGGAGGCGAATTGAAGAGTTGCCTCTGAAGAACAGCCATGAGCAGGTTTAAAGCCTGTGGGTAAGAAACAGAGACCAAAGCGCTTGTGGTTGGCTTTTAATACACTCCCCTGCTTAGGGGGAGCCTATTGATGAAGCCTTCTTTGTCCAGCTGCAGGAGTCATTGTGCTCACAGGCTCCTACCATGCTTAGGGATTTCAAGCACCCTGACATCTGCTGGCAAAGTAGCACAACAGGCTGTAGGCAACCCAGGAGACTCCTCCAATGCATGGAGGATAACTTCTTGAACTAGGGAACAGATAGTAGTCCTCCCAGTGAGGATGCGATACTGGATCTGTTGGGTACCAAATAAATGAGCTAACTGGGAACATCAAGAACGGAGGCAGCCTGGTTACAGTGAAAAGGCATTGGTGGAGTTTGCAGTTCTGATGGATATGGGTCAGGCAAGGAGTAAAGTTAGGCCCCTGCATTTTAGGAAAGCAAACTTCCACCTCTTCAAGGAGATAGTCAATAGGATCCCCTAGGAAACTGCCTTCAGGGACAAGGGAGCAGATCGGAGGTGGCTGATTTTTATGGAAGTCTTCCATAGAGTGCAACAGCTGGCAATACCCAAGAGCAATAAATCAAAGAAGGAAAGCAAGAGGACGACATGGGTGAGTAGGGAACTGCTGGTCAAATTAAACGGAAAGAAGCAAACGCACAGGAGGGTGAAGTTAGAGCAGGTGGGGACCTGAAAAGTGTATAGAGATGAAGTTTGGTTGTGTAGGGATGGGGTGACTGAGGTCAAGGTGAAGGTTGAATTAAACCTGGCAAGGAATGTTTAGAGAAACAGGAAGGGTTTCTATAGGAATGTTAACCAGAAAAGAAAGTTCAAAGAAGGTTTACCCACATGATAAATACTGCTGAAAAACATGTAAAAACAGATGAGGAGAAGGCTGAGGCTCAGCAACTTTTTTGCCTTAGTCTTCAACGGCAAACTCTCTTCCCACACTTCCTGAGTGGATGGATAACAGGATGTGGACTGGGGGAGCAAAGTTCCTTCCACTGTGAGTAAAGATCAGGTTTATAACTACCTGAGGAAACTCAATGCACATAAATGTACAGGNGAGTAGGGAACTGCTGGTCAAATTAAACGGAAAGAAGCAAACGCACAGGAGGGTGAAGTTAGAGCAGGTGGGGACCTGAAAAGTGTATAGAGATGAAGTTTGGTTGTGTAGGGATGGGGTGACTGAGGTCAAGGTGAAGGTTGAATTAAACCTGGCAAGGAATGTTTAGAGTAACAGGAAGGGTTAGANAGGGTTTCTACAGGTATGTTAACCAGAAAAGAAAGTTCAAAGAAGGTTTACCCACATGATAAATACTGCTGAAAAACATGTAAAAACAGATGAGGAGAAGGCTGAGGCTCAGCAACTTTTTTGCCTTAGTCTTCAACGGCAAACTCTCTTCCCACACTTCCTGAGTGGATGGATAACAGGATGTGGACTGGGGGAGCAAAGTTCCTTCCACTGTGAGTAAAGATCAGGTTTATAACTACCTGAGGAAACTCAATGCACATAAATGTACAGGACCCATTGAGATGCATCCCAGAGTCCTGAGGAAATTGACTGATGTACTTGCCAAGACACACCCCATGACATTTGACAGGTGAAACATTGTATCCATCTTTAAGTAGGTTGAAAGGAGGACACTGGGAACTACTGATCTGTCAGCCTCCCCATCGTGCCTGGAAAGGTCATGGAAGAGACTGTCCTAGAAGCTATGCTAAGGTACTTGGAGGACAGGGAGGTGATTTTGGACAGCCACGCAGATTCACCAAGGGACAGTTGTGCCTGACCAACTGAGTGGCCTTCTACGATGGAGAGACTACACCAGTGGGCAAGGGAAGGGCTAGAGATGCCATTTATCTGGACTTCTGTAAAGCCTTTAACATGGTCCCTCAAAACATGCTACTCTCTAAATTGTAANGCAGGTGGGGACCTGAAAAGTGTATAGAGATGAAGTTTGGTTGTGTAGGGATGGGGTGACTGAGGTCAAGGTGAAGGTTGAATTAAACCTGGCAAGGAATGTTTAGAGTAACAGGAAGGGTTTCTACAGGTATGTTAACCAGAAAAGAAAGTTCAAAGAAGGTTTACCCACATGATAAATACTGCTGAAAAACATGTAAAAACAGATGAGGAGAAGGCTGAGGCTCAGCAACTTTTTTGCCTTAGTCTTCAACGGCAAACTCTCTTCCCACACTTCCTGAGTGGATGGATAACAGGATGTGGACTGGGGGAGCAAAGTTCCTTCCACTGTGAGTAAAGATCAGGTTTATAACTACCTGAGGAAACTCAATGCACATAAATGTACAGGACCCATTGAGATGCATCCCAGAGTCCTGAGGAAATTGACTGATGTACTTGCCAAGACACACCCCATGACATTTGACAGGTGAAACATTGTATCCATCTTTAAGTAGGTTGAAAGGAGGACACTGGGAACTACTGATCTGTCAGCCTCCCCATCGTGCCTGGAAAGGTCATGGAAGAGACTGTCCTAGAAGCTATGCTAAGGTACTTGGAGGACAGGGAGGTGATTTTGGACAGCCACGCAGATTCACCAAGGGACAGTTGTGCCTGACCAACTGAGTGGCCTTCTGCGATGGAGAGACTACACCAGTGGGCAAGGGAAGGGCTAGAGATGCCATTTATCTGGACTTCTGTAAAGCCTTTAACATGGTCCCTCAAAACATGCTACTCTCTAAATTGTAAAAAGAGAATTAGAATATCTTGAAGGTTCCTTCCATCTCAGACCATTTTATAATTCTGTGATTCTATGCCATGTGAATAATTTCTTTGCTGCCAGTTTAATCAAGCAACTTCTTTGGAAAAAGCATATTAGCCTTTACATTCAGATTTCAGTTTAAGTATACCCAAACACAATATAAAATATATAATGTCACACATTGTTGCATCTGTTCTAGATGTGATCATGCCTTCATAAATGCAACAGCACTTGAGTCTGCAACAGACTCAAACTCAGTGGTTTTACATGAACAGTAACTTTGATGGAGTGGTATCCTGAAAATATCCACAAGTTAAATTATGTTCAATGAAAAAAGAAACCATAGTTATGGTTAATTAATATTGACAGAAGAACACATAGCTGTGTCACAACTACATATAAACTCTGTTTTGCTCATCACTTAACTGTGTTTTCACTCATCTTAAAGGAAAAAGGTGCTGGTTTTTTTTTTTTTTAATGATATAATTATTTCCTAAGATTTCAGGAATTTCCCAAGGTATGTTAAAGGTGTACTGTCAAGGCTATGTATATATAAAATCTGGATCCAAAGAAGGAGGA
This sequence comes from Campylorhamphus procurvoides, assembly GCA_013396655.1. Classification (NCBI taxonomy): domain Eukaryota; kingdom Metazoa; phylum Chordata; class Aves; order Passeriformes; family Dendrocolaptidae; genus Campylorhamphus; species Campylorhamphus procurvoides. The sequence continues at coordinate 171,502 of WBMV01009265.1, forward strand.
TTGCATTCAAATCCAGTACAATGGCTTTGATTCTTCATGATAAACCTACATTTTATATACAACAGAACAAAACAAAGAGAAAGACAGTGATATTTATCCAGTGTTTGCATCACACCTTCTTAACATTTTGACTACTTTTCCTATAAAAGGTTACTTTCAGATCATGCATAGGGCCTGCTGGCATCAAGAGTGTCAGCTTTTAGAAACAGATTGAGTCTTGTAGTCTTAAATGTTGCACAGCTACCTTATTGAAATGATGCACAGCTACCATCAGCATCATGTTTTAACAAGACAGACAGAATAATCGGAATAGTCTCAGCTACAGTATATTACAATAATATTACTATGATATTGATACAAAGTATAAACATGAAGTACCCAAAGCAAATTGTGAAGACTTTGGCTTTGTGTTATGGAATATAAAGGCAAGGCAATAGCTCCAGGGTTCAAGATGAGACAGTTGTCAAGAAAAGTGGTTAATATGTCTGTTAAGTATTTCACTGCACATCAACTCCTGAGCCAGTAGACAGGGACAGGGAGCTGAATAACCCTCCTATAATCCAGGAGGAAGCAGTTAGTGCCCTGCTGAGCCACCTGGATCCTCACGAGTCTATGAGACCAGATGGAATCCATCCTAGGGTGATGACAGAGCTGGCAGAAGAGCTTGCCAAGCCACTCTCCATCATTTATCAATAGTCCTGGCTCAATGGGGAGGTTCCAAATGATTGGAAGTTGGCAAATGTGACTCACATCCACAAGAAGTGCCAGAAGGAAGATCTGGAAAACTACATGCCTGTCAGCCTGACTTCAGTGCCCAGCAAGGTTATGGAACAAATCATCATGAGTGCCATTACACGGCACCTACAGGACACACAGGGGATCAGATCCAGCCAGCATGGATTTAGGAGAGGCAGGTCCTGCCTGAGCAACCTGACCTTCTTTTATGACCAGGTGATCTGCCTGGTAGATGAGGGGAATACTGTGGATGCTGTCTACCTACACTTCAAAAAAGCCTTTGACACTGTCTCCTGCAACATACTTCTGGAAAAGCTGGCAGCCCACGGCTTGGACAGCTGCACTCTGTGCTGGGTTAGGAACTGGCTGGATGGCCAGGCCCAGAGAATGCTGATGAATGGTGCTGCATCCAGCTGGTGGCCGGTGGTGTTCCCCGGGGATCAGTGCAGGGCCAAGTCCTGTTTAATACCTTTACTGAGGATCTGAATGATGGCATTATGAGTCTACCA